>CABHPH010149282.1:2693-19575 GCA_902168325.1 Peromyscus nudipes
GTGTGTGTGTGTGTGTGTGTGTGTGTGTGTGTGTGTGTGTGTGTGTGTATTCATCATGACTGCAGGAAAAGTTAGATATTATGTGTTTTCAATTTTAAGTAATTTAAGGTATTAAAATATTTTTGTCTTTTGATACCTTAATCTTTACATCCAAGTTTTAGTTTTTTGACATGAGTTTTCACTGGCCATTAATTTAGTGACAGGAAAGAAAGTTGTATTTTGCCACACAGAGGGGAGATTGCTGTTAGTCTTTCTTCTTCAACAGAAGGGATGACATTAAGTGTGACTAGAGAGACCACCACCAACATATCTGTGTCTTTGTTCTCTTATTGTACTTGAATAATTCTGAAGCATGTTTCTTTCTCTAGAACCCTGGAGTATCTTCTAGTCTCTACTTTGAATGGTCTGCATATTAGTAAAGACCATTAAAAATAGAACTATCAGCTTAAAGAAGCTAAAAACAGCTGGAGAATAATTAATACAACTGAGCTTTTCTGCAGTTACTAGTGTTCTAGAAATGGCTCACCAAGTTGCATTATCTATTTGAAAACTCTGCAATATCTATTTTTAAAATCTGGTCAGTAATCACATCTCTAGTGCATCAAATGTTTAACAATTCCTCTTCAGGAGTGTCATGATGTTGTGATTTTGTATATAAAGCCCATGTGTTGTCAAATGGTCATGAAAAGTACTGGAACACGGAAAAATGTTTCCCTGAGTAACTTTTGCAATAGTGAATGAGATGAATAATAGCTTGACACTTGCTCTCTTGCAGTCCTAGGTTTGTGCTGTTACCCGTTCTTTGGAGGCCGACACTTCTTCCTTATAGCTGATTGATTTTGAGTTTTTCAAACTGATTAATGTTTTCATTTGAATGGTAATGCTGACTTTGCAGAAGATGTGATCTTTTAATTAGCAGATGCTGAGATTAGCATTAGGGCTGAGCAGTAATTAGCGTTTGTTCTTGTAGTACAGGAGCACAAACTGAGTACTGCAGCAGACACAGCCACTGTGCTCCTTGACAGTGGCTCTTTAGAATGTCTTTGTGGAACAAGTTAGAAGTTACTGACACACTAATCACTTTGGGACTTAACATTTTAACAAATAATGGATCCACCCAAAGAAAAGAAATTCCACTTTCCTTGTGTTATCGATAAGTATGTAGAGATTCATTTGCAGAGTTTATCTAAATATTTTGTAACAGAATTAAACATTATTTTTGTGAAAGTGTGATGTTTTTAAATCTTTGTGTATAAGAAATAGACTATGCTTGTGAATATGTCTTGGAAAAATTTAAAACCATTACATATTTTGCTTCTATTAGTAACATCCATTCTATTTTGAGGATCAAACTAAAAGAGATGGCTCCAGTTATAGGTAGTAAAGAAAAAATTAAGAGTTGGAGGTTGGTTTCAAACAAATCTGGATGCTAATACTTGCAATGTCATATTTTAGGGGGAATTACCTGACAGCTCAGTTTCAGTAACCTCATCTGTAAAATGAAGCTGGAAGAGAATTGTTAAGAGTGAAAAAGATATTAAACCAAAAGCATTCAATCCACATTAATAATGAGTAGTGGTCGCTGGTAAAAGTACTACATTCAATCATCAGTACTCATTGTCATAAATGTGCTATTATATTTAAAAGTTACAGAAAGTGATGTAGTATGTTTATTTCTCAAACAAGATGATTGTTGAGCACCCACCAGTTACAGAGCATCTGAATGGGCCACATTTTGGACTATCTTGGATGTGTCATAAACATACCAACTTCCTCTGCAAAAAGTTCTTGGTTCTACTTCTTGGTGGAAAGCCCCTCAAGGAGTCCTGTGGAGAGGCTGGGTGTCCACTCTAAAACTGCCCCTGGGAAGTGTTTGCCATTGCTTTTGTTTTGTTTTTAGTGGTTTATGCAACAATTGGTAGGGGAACAAAGTCAAGTAGGAATGATGAAATATTCATACAGACCCAAGTCATTTTGTTCATGTACACAATGCAGGCTATATTTTTAGGACTCTGATAGTAGACAGAGGGGTGCTGCATAGATGCTAAACATGTGGTTTGCTGCCTAATGTGTATCAAACTACAACCTATGGAGTTTTAGCCATTATTATTTAAAGAGTAGATTATTGCTGATCCCTAGAGCCTAGAGAGTCTTGGTCCTACATATAACTCCCTTCACCCCCATTCCATTGATGGCTACTAAAATAGCCCTAAAGTAAATGCATTTGCATTTGTTACTATGGATGCTGCTCTCCCAGGAGACAACAAACAGAACACTTCAAACTCTTGAGTGAACAGGATGATTGACTGTCTAAATCTCCATCTCCCTTGCTTGCTGCCTGCCCACTTACACATGAACAGAGCAAGACTAGCAAAATAAGTCAAAGTGAATTTCCAGGGAAGAAAAAGGGAAAAACAATAAAGCCACAAGAAATACATTTTTTTTTCTTAAAAAAAAAATTTTAATGCTGTTGGAATGTAAGGAATTTTTAGCTTCAAAAGGAAATAGGATTTTTTTTTTCAGGGTATCGCTTTATTCTAAAACAGAAAAACAAACTACACTGAAGTAGAAGTGTTGTTACTTTAGAATTAGAAAATAGGTTCCTGAGGCAGAACCGGCTGTCTCATTTACACTCATCAGTCAGAATATCTGTTTGCTTGAGTGCTTCCTAGGAGACCACTTCAGTTTTCAGACCTAGCTAGTTAGGGTTATTTTAGTCCATTTGTGCTACTGTAGCCAAAATATGTGAGACCGGCTCATTTATAAGTAATAGAAATTCCCTTTCACAGTTCTGGAAGCTGGGAAGGTCCAGAGATTATGTCTTTGGTGAGGGCTCCTCCTTGATTCCACGATGATGACTGACAGCTTGTGTCCTGCTGTGGCAGGGAACGAACACATCTGGCGAGAAAGTAGAAAAGCAAAAATAGTCTGGCTACATCCTTAGAATCCTTTTATTATGCTTCTTAGTAAGTTCTCGATGGCTTGGTTTTCACATATTGAACAACACCTAAGATTCCCCTCAGTATTATCTCACTGGGTCTTAGGCTCTGATATAGGAACTTAGGGAGTCGTGTATGTAAATAAAACCATAAAAGGCATGTTTTCCCGATTGATCTTGCAAGATTTTTGACCACACTTGTGTATTTGCTTATCCTTTATTTGGTGATGCTAGGAACAGAAACCAAAGCCTCACTTTAGCCAGTGAACACTGTGCCACTGAGTTACACCTGCAACCCTCCACAGGTCTGATAGAGAATGCCACCTACTTGTCAGGATAAAGCTTCCTGGAATATATGTAAAACAGAAGGACAGATGTTTAATGTTACTTTTTTCTTACTCTATTAATATTTAAATAAGATCTAATGTAAATATATGTGTGTGTGTGTATATATATATATATATATATATATATATATATATATCCTTTTCTCCAGGCCTCCCTTCCTCTTTCATTTTTTTGACAACCGTGTGTCCATTCATTCTCTTTTTTCTGCTTGTGTATGTGTGGCATATTCACAAGCGTGCACATGTCTGCATGCGCATCTGTGTGGGCCAGAGGTCACTATAAGGTACCTTCTTTTCTCACTCTTCAATACATTATTTGGAACCAGGAGCACAGCAATTTGGTTAGACTAGCTGAAGAGAAAATCTCTTGGATCTGCCCTGTCTCTACTGCACAACCCTGAGGTTCACTAAAGAGGATTGCCTCTGGGAGAAGGGGGGCCATGACTTCTGACATGTCGACTGTTTTCCAGTGATTGGCCCCACATCTGTGAGGACTCAAGTAGCACTAATTTGACTTGATGTGCTGTCTTACGGGAATAAAAAGGAGGGCAAGTAGGTGAAAGGGACTGGGGAGATGGGACTGGATCTGGGAAAAGTCAGAGGTAGAGTGGGGGTGAATATGATCACAATACATTGTGCGAAATTCTCAAAGAAATAATAAAAATGAACAATTGGTTAGTTTTGATGAACATGTAGGCCTGATGTTTACAACGAGAATATGTAGTCCAGTAGAGTTTCCAGAAGATCTTCAGTGATGAGCAAGGGTATTTTTAAAACCTTTATTAGGAAATTAGATGCCAGATAGATTCTTGAATTAGGCATCAATATATGGAACTACTTTCATCAGTGCCCTGCTTATATAGATTAATTTATAATTGACTTAGAATTGCTTTTTAAATTTTTATGTCCGATGTTGGAAAGAACGTGCTTTTAAACCGTGCTTTGCATATTTAGGTCTTACTGAATTTATAAGTTATTTAAAAACTGAGAATCTGAACTTCCAATTCGAAGTGGTGAATTCTCACACATATTCCCTTTAAATGTGAATCTTCTGTTGTCTTAGTAAAATCACTATCCCTTATTTAGAGCATTTTGTGTAGACTTCTAGGGAGTGCAAAATTATAACTGGATAGTCCATGCATTCTTACAGTTTTGTTGTTATATTACCTTGCTTTACTTACTGGTGTATTGTTTGGTAAAAATATTCTACACATTGCATAGTATATCTTGGAAATTACTACATTGTTCTGGTATTTGGCACAGTTTGTTTTGTGCAGTATTACTGGTCACGTAGTTGCTTTCATTCTATTATTCTTTGAACACAATTCTAAATGGCCCAAGTGCTGTCTCTGCCTTCTGTCTCTGTCATTCTGTTTATTGTCACCTTACTTCTTTAATGGCAAATGCTACTGGAGGCCTCCTTTGTTCCTTCACTTGTGATTCATTATAATCAGAACCTACACAAACTCATGTCTTTACCCAGGGCACCATCTCTCACTCCAGCCTGTTTCCTGGGAAGCCATTATTCATCATTTTATTTGCTTGATTATCTGTTTAATATTTGACTCCCCATGCCCATTGTAAGCTCAGTAAGGAGATGATTGTATCTATTATGGGACACTGTTGTATATCTATTGCCCGCAGAGGACTAAGCATGTAGTTGGTGTTCAGTAAGTATGTGTTAAATGAGGTGAACGAATATCTTTCAGACCTATTAAGTTGTGCTCCAGTGTTTTTTAAACACACCAGTGTTAATTGCCCGAAGGAAGCCTGTAAGCTGTTTGAGAGTTTCACAATTTTTTAGAATTATTCCATTTTTCTTATATATTGATTTATATTTGAAACAAAGGACACACATGATATCTTAAACAGTAACTATTGATCTTTAGGTAAGCTTGGCCTTAAGATTAATGTCTGAAACACTCCCCAAAACAAGGTCTGGTTGTGTCACCAAGGAGTTTTCCTGTGAGACAGTTGCATAAATTTTCGTGAACATTAGACTAGCAGTGCAGACAATAACACAGAAATTCCCAGTACACAAGTTCTCATTGCCTGAAGGCTGTTGTGGTGAACAGTTTTCTCTGAACGGCTTAGGAATGTGCTGTTATTTGTTGGGTAAACAGAATGTAGTGGGAGTTTCATTTTCACAGACTGCCATGCTCTTAATACCTCATCAATACATTTGTGAATGTTAATATTTAGTTTAATATTAAAGTATATATCAATTTTCTGATTGAATTTGATAAAAAAATATTATGATTGAGTTATTGAAGAATTTACGCAAGGCAGTGTCCACAGGCATATTAGTCATGCATAGCCCACGGTTTAAGGAGTCTGTTTTTAAGTTTGGCTGGAAAAAGGACAAGTGGTATGAAAAGTTTGCAAATAGCATTAGGAATAGAGAGGGTAAACAGTTTCAACAAGGTAATGCATTGAATAGTCACCAAAAGAGGTGATATGTGGGTGTCTATAGATAAGCAAAGTTTCAGTAGGTGAATTGATAAGACACCTCTGTCCCTGCTGTATATTGGTATAATTGACTTTCAAACCAAATGGGGAGTAAGTAAAAGCATCCAATGATGATGAAACTAATTGACGTGTTACTAGTGAACCTCAGTCACAAACCCAGTCTAGACCTGAAGTCAACTGGCTTTCTCCAGGCATCTCCTTCAAGAGTTAAATTTATACAGGACAAAAGCAAGAACACATCCAGATTATGTGTCGATTGACAATTTATCTCATTCTTCTGCTGAACTGAAGAATATTGACATCGGTGACAGGCTGTCAAGGTCTGTCCACAGAGTAATCTTTCCTCTCCTAGGCAGTGATAACTGATGAACAAAGAGATCATCTACTGTTTTATTGCTCTTGGGAGAAGTCTGTGCATGAGAGAAGAATGTAGTTCTAGCAGTATCGATGAAGACAAGTGGCTTATATTTAAAATGAAAGATAAGTGTAAGAGTTAGAAATTTTAATTTCTAAAACTGACAGGTCATTAAAGCCTTATTTTATTTTGAGAGCAAACTATTTAATATCTAATTTTGGTCCTCTTCATAAACATTTCTGACTGTGGAAACTTTGACAAGTAATATTAAAAGGCTATTGTGTCTATTTTTTTTTAGTTAAACCCAAGGTTGATTTTACCATTGTCATTATAAAATCAGTTAAAAGATATTGTTTCCCTATGCAATCTAATAAAACTAACCACATCATTTAGACTGATTTTACTCAGCTTAACTTTACTACTGAAATAGCTTAGTCAATTACTGTCCTTGGATTTATTAACTTTTTTCTCAACAGTAAGCTAAATTTGTATTGTATTTTAAACATACCATTAATTGACAGAATGCAAAGACCAGGATCATTTATTACCATTAGGTCTACTTAACTTTCCCAGCCTGTCATATTTTATAGAATGAAAGTTTGTGGGTTATGGAGTTCAGTTTGAGACCTTTAACTGTGAAAGTTTAATAGCTGACTCCAGTAAACAGTGATTTATTATAGTAGTAAATATGATTAAAGGGGAGGAATTCTTTCTTATTGATCAAACAGTAGAGTAATGGGGACTAAGCTTGTATATCAGGTCATCTACTCTCTGCCGATATTTTACTTCTAAAAATGTTTTGTTTTTATAAATACCCATTTGATAGAACCTAAGTAAATGTTATTTGGACAAAATCATGGGCAACATGCAGATTTCTTCTTCTTTTTTTTTAAAACAAGGTCATTATTACTATAAAAGAACAGATATATGCATGCGTAAATATATGGATTTTATGCTCTCCTATGTGAGTTTGAATTTCTGGTAATGAGAAAATTAAACTAGCATTGAATCAGGTTGTTGTTCAGTGAAAGAACAAGTGTATAAAATACAACCAGTTCTGGCTTTATCCGAGTGGCTATTCCCTGAGTTGAGTAACTGGAGACATACGGATGGAATCAGCCTCCCATTCAGCAGAGTTTCGTTTTGGGTGGAACTTCTGCACTATGGCAGTAGCCGACAGTGATGGGCACAATGATAATCTTTACCAGTGCATGCATGTGTGCTGTGGTCACAGGGCTGTTCTGATTTCTGTGTCTCTCTCCACTTTCCGGCTCTTGCTTCCTCCACTCATGTTTGCCTAGTGTCTTTTAAGTTCAGTGTTTTTTTTTTTTTTGTGTGTGTGTGTGTGTGTGTGTGTGTGTGTGTGTGTGTGTGTGAACTAATTTGTTTAGAGATGAATGAATGAAGAGTTTACTAAATAGGGCACTCTCCACATAATCTTTTCCTTTTCCTTACTCTCCCGCAGATGCCGATTTGAAGAACTGCCCTGAAAACTGGTGAGTGGGTTGTGCCGTGCCCAATGAAGACGTGGCATCTTGGGCATTGTGTTTCTCTCCCTTCTCCTTCTCGGTGCCTCTTCTATCTGCAGCACATTCAGTTTTGCTCTTTCCTTTGGCTTCCTCTGACAGTCTGTCAAGGACAGTGGAAGAAAAATCAGATAGACGTGTGGATCAGTGCTATTACACATGTAAGGGTTTTAGCCTCCGCTGAACCTTGAGTGCTACTCAGCAAATCCTTCCTGTCTCCCTGTCTGCTCCCTTTCTCATCTATCATGTCCTTTGTGTTTGCATGTGCTGTTCTTTTCCTGAAATGCACTTTTAAAAGGTTTTTATAGATGAAGCCTAGTCATCCTTCAACTCAGGACTGGCTGTTACCTCAGTTTACTAAGCTTTGTTGTCTGTCTCTTGCTCCTCCATGTCTTGCCCTGGCATTCTCTCCAGCACAGTGAGTTTCTTCTTTTGTGATGGTTTTGTGCACCATAACCAGTGTTGTCGTTAGGTTAGGCATTACATGAAATGACCAAAGGCCATGTCCATGCTTCTCAAATTGTTTCTTTGTTCATTGTGTGGCACATGGTTAATGTTATGCTGGATTTGCTAAGTCAATCACATGCCTGTAAAAATGTCATTCACAAAACGCTTCCTCCTAGAGGAACTAGTGCCACTATCTTAAAATTTGCCACAAGGCCTTCCTGTTCATAATGATCGTACTTTATTTTGAACACATCCTCAAACTGTGATAGCATTAAGTGGCAGACAGATGGGGGAGTGAGGGCAGAGTTCAAATGATAATTTGCTTCCTTGCTTTCTGATAGGGTAGTAAACACCTTCTAGAACATATCTTTATTTTTGAAGAGAGATTTCAGGTTTACAGGATTCCGTAATATCTGCAAGTAGTTCAGCCACAGTTTGTTAGCATCTGTATATTGTCACTCATGAACTTTCTCCGTGTTTCTTTCCCACTTTTATCACATCTTTTAATGTTATTGTCTTTTGCCTCCTGACTATGGATATCTCATACATAAAATCTACAATGCTGGTAATACTTATTTTCATCACCTACTTGCCAGCTGTTGGGACAACAGCTGACTTTTCTTCAGTAGTAAAAGGGTGGAGCCTTGAGTTGGTTTACAGCTGCCAAGAGCTTCTGATTCTGCTCCCTCATTGCCTTGAAAACCCAAGTCCCTTATTATGTAAAATAGCCCAGCTGCTCTCTGGTTTTTAGCAGGTGATGGGGAAGAGTTCTTGATAGAATAGTGAATAATCATACCAATTATAGGGGAGGCTTGGTGGTAGCTGACAGCTTATATCAGATATTGGGATGGAGTTTAACCATTGCTCTATTTCCATATATTAAGGATCATTAATTGGTATTTTTATTTAAAATAAAACCCACAAAGTTGAAGAGCTGCTTGTTGGTGTGTGGGCAGGTTTGCTGGGTTTCATTATATATTTCTGTTTATGTGTGTATTTCTTTTGGAACTTGATATCATTGACTTTAATACAGCTCAGTCTAATGCAGATTTGATTTTACTTTATCCAGTGCAAAAGAGACTTACTGTTCCCTAACTAGGAATTATATAGCTATCATTTAACCCACTTTATAACCCATTTTACTATATAGCATTACTTTTTCCTAATTGAGATTTCAATGTGTGTTTATATGACTGCTCATGGTTCAAAGTAGAAATTAGTTCTTTTCACTATTAATAGAGTTACTGATAGTACAACACCAGCATTCATCATATGCTTTTGGGGAAGATATTCTTCATTGTATATAATGCAGCACAAATTTAAAATGCTTACTACATTAATATATTGCCTTTCAAACTAATAATATATGTCAATATAATGGTGTGAGATTTCCTTTATAGAAGGAAGACATTTGAATTTATTTCTGTATATATATTTTAAGAAAATTTCTCATGAAAATATATGCTTCCAGTGCATAATAAATAACCACTTTTTAAAGCTAAATTGATCTAGCCATTAATTTGGCACCTATTTTCGAGTTCTCAGAATATGTCAGATATGAGCTACATCATGAGGACACAGTAGTGACCACAGCACATGAAGAGATGTTCTGTGGCAGCTCAATGGTGCTTTCATAAATAGATGTCTTGAGTGCTTTCCTAAGTGCACACCAAGATGTATTTGTGTGGTGATATGTGTAGCATAGCTTCTATAAATGTGTTCCACTCTTTTCCGAAATTTCTAGAGGCACTCAGCATTTTAACAAAGGAATTGTAACTCTTGGGTCAATAAATGATCTGTATTAGTTGAGAGGGGAGTTAAAAATTATTCAAAAGGTGATTCTCATCTATTGTCGCAATCTGAAGTTGTTTTTTCAGAATTATATTGAAACAGCCACTCTTTTCAGGATATTTTGAACCTGTTGTACAGTCTTCCAAGTAAAACCACAGAAGGACATTTGTGTATCATCATTTTATATATCTTAGCATTTTATATTTCTCAATGTATAACAAAATCTAAATGCACTCCCTTAACACCTATAAAATTTGAGTTTCCTTGTAATTTTTCTTAGATAATAAGTACAATGATATCAAAAGTCTGAATGAACACTAATGTCCCTCAAGTCAGGGACAATAATAGAAGGACAATGTATTATAGTATATAATATTGAAGTTAGGTATTACTTCTCTGTATAGCTGAGGAAATCTGAAGTTCATGCATGGTGAGTGGTCCCCTAATATCTTACCCTAGCAGAATTTCTAAGGAGGCCTAGCGTCTTTAGAACAACATTGGAATTTCTATCCATCCTGTTATCATTTCTCTCTGGATTTAAACACAGTCACTGAGCTAGTTGTTATGAGAACTGGACTGTCCAAATCATTATTTAAACTTTATATATTGGAGGAGATAGCCATGAGATGGCTTAGCAGGTAAAGATGCTTGCAGCCAAGCCTGATGGCCTGAGTTCAATCCCTCAGAACCACAAACTGGACGAGAACCAATTCCTGCAAGTCATCCTCTGACTGCTGTGTGACTCTGTGGCACATGTGTGCACACATGTATACCCACACAAATACCTAGTAAATAGATATATTTTTTTAAATTAAAATAAAACATAGGAAACACCAGGTTCATCCTTGCAATTGTTTCCTTCATCAGAGACTTAATAAGAAAGAAGCCAATGTCAGACATGTTTAAATTAATAGTATTTTAAAGGAGTGTAAAACTGTTCTATACAAAACAGCCTGGATTGTGTTTTGGAGAAGTTTAAGCTATAGACAGACTTCGACAGGAAGACTGTGGCTCCTGGATCCAAAGCCCTTTGAATGGTTTGGTGTATGAGTTCTCCTGTGTGTGCAGCACAGCGTGGCTCACTGAGCTGAATCCTTCTCATTTGCCCGTCTCTGTGTGTTAGCAGTTAGAGAAAGTGCTGTTGCGGAGTAAGTTTTTTTTTGTCACTCTTATAGATTTTCAGATTACTTTCTAAAGCAGACTCATGGTGAGTTGTTGAAATGCTTCATTTCAGAGAGTTGCATGTGACCAGGCATGCCTTAAATTGAAAAGTTAAATTAAATTACTGCTTATGTAACATTTCTTTCCAGCACTGAATCTAATGTCTATTACTTCCTGAGCACTCATCAGTGATTATATTTCCACCGTCTTAGTCCATTTATCGTTTCTTGAAGGTAGTTTAAGAAACAAATTTCACTACTGCTTTGTAATCGGTTTGACTTAACAGAAAAATGTTGAGTTAATATTAAACCATCAATTGTCTTTTGGTGAGATTTGATAAGAATCAAAACTTGATACAGCATGATTTGTTTGTAGGTCCACCAGGCAAGGTATTTATAATGGTTCTCAGCTACAATACTGAGTCCAAATCTTAAGTACTCTCTTTATTTGGACAACTTAAATTAGCTATTTTGTGTTTGTCTAAAAATAATCTTTCTTCTTTGAGATGCCAACCAGTTTTTCATCTGAAAGTACACCTAATCAATTTCAAAGAGAAGAAAAAGAAAGCCTGAGCCCGTTTTGAACATTATTCCTCCTCGAAATGTTCTGAGGACTGGAATTTATTTCACAGTTGCAGCTAAGCAGGCTTCTGGGCTGAAAGGAAGGGGATGAATAGTGTCTAAATCTACTTTGGAAGAGAGCTTGTTTATCGAGCTCCACTTCATTTTCTTTTATCTGTCACTGTGTAAATAATAGGTAGAATTTCTTGGTTCATTGTATTGAACGTGCACAGCATACAGCTTAGCGTCAGCAAACTGTAGCGATTTCCAGTCTTCCTCAACTTTTCTATTTTTTCTGTGCTCCCTGGCCCATCTCACCTTGCCTGCAGTATGATCCAATTAGCATTATGTACTTTGAGCCATGAGTTTCCTCATGTCTATCTCCACATTTACACATTCATTCTGGAAATGACATATGGGTTTCTTTCAAGATGAAATAAGGTGAAGTTTGCTATTAAGTATGAATACAACTTTTTGGAGCTTTGAAGATTTTGGTCAGAGTTTTTTTTTTTTACCTGTTAAATACATTCATGAGGTTTAATTGTATCTCATTGGCATTTACCAAAAATGCAAACACATTAAGGAATTAAATAGCATGGAAATGTATTTCTGTCGTTTGGAAAAGGAAGTTTTGTCGTGAGCAGTTTGTGGCTCTGTGCTGTAGCCATGTTCTTAAGAGACTCATACTCTGGTCTCTCCTCTTTCTTCAACATCTTTTCCTTGACTTTCGTTTTCAGCATCATATGGTAGCTTCTGGTGTGGTAGCTGTCTCCTGTGCAGTCCAGATTGCAGGAAGAAAGCAAAACAGAGAGGAAAAGGGCGTGTGTTTTCCAGCTGAATCAGCACCTCCCAGGAAATTCTGTGCAACACTTAAGATGATTAGCTTGGACTTCCTAATACAGCCCCACCTACTAACTGGGAGAGTGGAAGGTGTTCCTTTAGAGAGGGTGTTGTCCATTAAATAACAAGAAGCGGGTGTTGGTTATAGTCAGTTAATTAGCAATTGTGCTCCTTGCTTAAGCACTTGATGAGTTCTTTGGGGGAAAAGTTAGGTCCAGTTTCCATTCATGGTCTTTGCTCCTGAGCTTGAAGAATACTAATCTGATTTCCTTATCTTTCAAATGGGCAAAACAACAACATCATCTTCCTGGTTAGTGTATGAGGATTTAGGAAGATAGCAGTGGTTGCTTTAAAATACTTTGTTTATTACTAGGACAAGAAACCTGCAGAAGTTTCAAGTCTGCATCTTAACACTTATTTTGTGAATTTCTACTTTAGCCTCTGACAGGGGCTTTGTTTTGCAAATGGTACCTCTGTGTCTTTTCTCTGGTCTGTAATGCCTTATATTGCATTGTGGTCATTTTTTTTTCTTCAAGTCATATGAACAACTGAGAACGGGTATTCATTGTTCTTTAACGTGGAGAGAGATTTGACAAAGGGATGATTAATGTCACTGAAACAGTCATTGTAAATAAAGGAGCAGCATGCTGTCTAGGAAAGAGCCGCAGGACCTTGGACAAGTGGTAGGACCGTGGTGTCTTTGTTGAAGGAGCAGTTCCGTTGGCTAATCTGAGGTCCTTCATCTTTCTAACAGAGTATAATTATAGCCTCTTCACCCCAGCACTTTCACGTGCTCATCACTGTTTTTTTGCTGTTTGCCATCTTTATATGTAGACTGATAGGTGGTGACATGGTGGCTTTGGTGGTGCCGTTACAATTTATACCATCTGTTTCTGCTGCCTGAGATTTTCATTTGTCTTTCTTTTAAGAATGGCAGGTTATTCAGGTGTAACCACTTCTAGTAGATGATCCAGACAGTAAGAGAGTTCAGTGATACATTAACACAGTTGGGCATGCACATTTGTTTCTTCCACATGGGCAGTATGTTACTAATATTAGAGTTCCCCAATGTAACTCCGAGAAGATCCTGATTCTCATATTCATTACCTCTATCCCTGAGGCAAAGGCGGGCACAAACTCTTGCAAGGGCTTAGTGTTCTTATCTATAAGATAGGAACATTAACAATGCCTGTTTTTGTAGGGTATATAGATATCAGACATGTGAAGTGTTAATAGTATATCTGGCAGATATAAGTGTGCCATTCTGCTACTGCTGCTGTTATTATTGTAGAAATGGGCCTAGGAAAGTAAAGCAATCATGTTTTTTACCAGTTGCTTTCATGGGTGACACAGCACACATGTTATTATGTTCTTATAGCATGTGTGTAGAATTACAACTATGAAGGACTTGCCATTCTGCAGTGATAGGACTGGGGGCTGGTGGCGAGTGTGCTTGTGTGCTTTAGAGTTCTGGGTTTTGACATCTTCTGGAGGTTCCTTTATCCACATGCTTGTCTCTGGGATGTGTTGATGTAAGGACCATGCCCAGGTTGAGCTGATTAGAGTACAGACATGAGGTCTCTCCATGTGGTTTGGAGTTCTCCCAGCTTAACAGCTGTGTTTGGAAGAGGAAACACTTAGGGAGCTGTCATTCCAGGTGACCACAGGAAAACTGAATGGTATTTGATGAATTCTCTTCAGAAGACCCATAGCATCATTTCTGCCATATTTTCTTTATTGGAGCATTCAGGGTCCTGCTGATGGAATTAGAGGAGAACACAAAAGTTCTAAGGAGTTCATAAGGAAACTCCAGTGTGAGCCACTTGGAGATATATAAAGGTCCTATTCCTGCTCGTTGCAGAAGAATGAATGGAATAAATCCCACTTAATTTGAACTTTTTCCTATAAATTACTTTGAAAAATATCCTCTATCCTCTGTTCATCTGATATAGGCAGGAAGTTAAGTCATTACTGAGAGGCATAATATCAATACAACTTTTAGACTTATTAATCTCAGGACTTACACCAATGCATGTTTCTTTTCCTAAGGTTTTAAGGAAGAATAAGTTGCCTATTTTTAAAGTACGTAGTAAACAACCAGACAGTCAAGTCCATTACAAAATGTTCATTAACTATAAGAAGCTTTAAACAATTTTAAAAGCTGTAAGGAATGAGAGGAAGCACGCTATTCTTGTCACTATATTTTCTGACAGTTCATCACTACAAATGTTTTCTCTAAGGATGTGAAAAACAAAAGGAATTTTGACACATTTGTTTTATTTTTGATGTATTTCTTTTAATGCCAAATTCACTATAAAGAAATATTTAAGGGATTTAAATTTTTGTATGACTGTGACTGACTGTTCTTAAGTTCTGTTTAAGGGTAAGAGTTGTAGTTATAATTCTATTCAGATGTGAGTGCCTCATTAATTTTTCAAATTGATCCTTGTTATTTATTTGGATGCTACAGCATATCATCAAACCCAGTTAATAGCTCACTTGTTCACTCTGTGTTCTAGATGTTTCCTACTGGGATTTCAGTTGTCTCAAAACTTCAAGCTAATTACCTTCATGGATGGAGTTACTGATAGTTTTGATAGTTTTTAAACAGCCCTGACATTATAGCAAAAGGCTTATTAAAACTCATTGAAAACAAGAACAAAAGACAGTATATTCATTTGTAGAATGGTACTCACTTCTGCTCACTAAGGTTGTTATCTCCCTCTCCCATGTTAACCAAGGTTAGAACACAGTTGTTTGAATAACATGCTGAATTCTGTTTTTTTATTAACTACTGTTGGAATCAAGTGACCTCACGCTGGGGCATCTTGCATGAATAGGCGTCTAAACGTGTTCTGAATAGCCAGGGTAAACTTGCCTTTTCAGGGTACATTTCCACACAGAAGGGGGTGAGGACACTGATGTGGAAGCACTTCACACATATTTCTTCAGTTACGCATTTCAATCCGAACCCCTTACACCAAAATTTCTGTGAGTAGCTTTGTAAATCATTGGAGAATCTCACTGATTTCTCAAAAGCCACCCAGACCTTCAGTCAGGAATCTACAGGTAATTGTTTCTGGATGTTTGTCTAAAGATGATTGGCAAAAATTTTGTTCTTCCTTGGCAATCAAAACCTGCCAGAACTTTGCCAATGTAGCAAAAATTATGTGAATGATTCTGACGCATGCACAAGACTTTTATTTTTCTTGTTTTGTGGAGCTGGATTTCCCAAATGCACAGATTCGGTATTTATTTGGTTCTTACTTTTGTCTTTGCACTATGAATAGCACATTCATTATCTGGCTCCCTGACTGTCTCAAACCTCATGGGTGTTTACTCTGTCTACTCATTGGGGGTAAGTAACTGGTGTTGTCTCTCCAGTGGTGAACATGATACTCATTTGCTGGGGAAAAAGACAGGAAAATCTTTGCACCAAAGATTTAATTCCAAGAGGGACTATTGTTTCATTTCCAAATAGGCCAGGGAATATTTTGTGCTGTAGGTTCCCCATGAGTATTCATTAAAGCTTCCTGACTGGGCTGCAGGGTTGAGAGCCAAAAGAATGGAGAAGAGTCTTAGTTTTTGATGGCAGAACAGTGTTTATATGCTCAGTTCACTCATATATGTGTGCCTTTAGATTGAATAAATACACAGGATCTTCTTGATCAATACCACTAGGCTTATAGATTGCTCAATTTATTAAAGAATCATTTCGTAATTTATAATTAAGATGAGGTTTAAAAATTTACCTTTAAATTCATAAATTCTTACATCTGTTAGAGTTGAACCAGTCTCCAAGTACTTTTGTAGCTCAAGATCGCTGTGATTCTGTGACTGAATACTTTTCTAAAATTAAGCTTCTAATTCTGTTTGCAACCTCACACAATTCAGAATGCAAGCAGTGTTGTTATCAGAGTTTAGCATAAACTATTGAGAGATATCATCGATATTAGTGGTTCCAAAAGGGAAGTTCTTCTGCCTTCAGCTCTTCCTGTTTCAACCACTGTTCAACCTCATGGTACCTTCCCCAGCTGCAGGCAAGCACTTACGTTCAGAATCTTTGAATGAAGTCCCAGTGAAGAAAATGTTGACAGAATCACCTTTCACTCTCATTCTAGAGGAGTGCCAGTCTGCCCTTTGATATTGGTGAAACTAGACTCTCACATTTTAAAGCCTCAAGTATGTGCCCTTGATCACTGAGGTTGCTACTGTACTCCTGTCTCCAGATCCAAAGACTGTATCTTAGAAACCAGAAACACACAGTTTTTCTATGAAACATTCCAACTATTTAATGCTATCTGTCAATATTTTAGAATTTGAATAAGAGAGAGAGAAGAAAAGAGAAGGAAAAAGTGAGAAAGGGAAAGGAAACAGAGACAGGAACGCCGCGCGCGTGCGCACACACACACACACACACACACACACACACACACACACACACACAC
>CABHPH010149282.1:19585-50668 GCA_902168325.1 Peromyscus nudipes
ACACACACACACACACACACACACACACACACACACACACACACACAGAGGGAGAGGGAGAGAGGAAGAGGGAGGGAGGGAGAGAAGGAAGGAGGGAGGGAGGGCGGGAGGGAGGGAGGAAGAGAGAGAGAGTCAGTCATTCTACTGATCTACTGATCTTTTGCTGCCCAGGATATTCAGTTTTGAATCGTTGAATTGTTCTCTGGTACAGCTCCCACCCCTTGGGGATTTCCACTTACTCTGAACTGCAGAGTTATACAAGTATGAACATGCCAGGAAACTATAATTATTCTTGGATTTTGACAAAAGTCCCTTAGTAGTTAAGCAGCCGCTATCATGCTTTTTAAGTTCATGAACTAATTTTTATCTCCTGAACCAACATCAGATTGATAAGCATCCAAAATTAATTTAATCTCCTGGTTATCCACTCACCTGCCACTGCTCACCTTGCCAGTTTTGCTGTGAAACTCTGTCTGGTCAGAAATTTATTATTCTACTGCTTCAGGCTCTAGAGTGATGGGATTGTAGCAGTGTACCATCGTGTCCAACAGAGCTCTTCTGTTTTACCAGCAAGTCACATTTCATCTATAAAAATCCCTCCTTCCTTCTCCCCCTCTTTCCCTCCCCCTCCATCCCCCCTTCCTCCATCATCCCCCCCCTTTCCTAGCCTTGTTCCTGCTCTTGACACATACTTTGGTCCTATTACAGGTGTTATGGTAGCCATGGAGATGTGAAAATGCTTACTTTGGTGGGAAGACGCAAGGGAGGAAGAGGAAGGGTCTGGGATCTGTAACCCCATTGAAGCCATATGCTAAGCCATAAATACCTTCCTCTTGATCTCATTATCTAAAGGTTGCAGTATCTACCCATAGCTCTACTCTCACAACAGGCCTAGGAGTCAATAAATGAACTTTGGCAAATACTCCACATACAAAGTCTAGCACAGCGGTTCATAACCTGTGGGTTCCCTTTCACAGGGGTCACATATCAGATATCCTGCATATCAGGTATTTACATTATGATTCATGATTCGCAGCAGTAGCAAAATGATAGTTATGAAGTGGCAACGAAATAATGTTATGGTTGGGGGTCAGCACCACCTGAGGAACTGTTTTAAAGGGCCACAGGATTAGGAAGGTTGAGAACCACTGCTCTACCACATCTGGTTTGATTTCTGTATCTTCCATTTCATAGACAACGTTGTCATAGACGATCCTGCCAATCACTTGGTTGAACCTAGGTGGACTTTATCTTCCTTATTCTCTTGTTATATGTATCTGATGGGTTTGGAAGAGTTGGAATTGTCCTTACTGATAACTTTTTAATTTTATATTCTGAGGGAGACATGAAAATTGCTTTACTGTGTTTTCATAGATGTCTGTTAGACATCTTTACTTGTCCATCAGCATTACTGTTGTACAGAGGAATAGTGAAGGGGAAATCAGGTGTCCTGATTACGTGCATGGTAATCTTAAGTTTAACTAATCTTAGCTCAGAAGTGTCACTCATTATCCTAATGCTGTGCATCTCTTATTACTTCATTTGAATTAACTGGTGGTTTGTGAAACCCAAGGTAGCACATAGCAAGCTATAATTTCTTTCCTAGAATTGTACAAACCTTCCCCTAGTACGTTGTTATAGAAGCTTTTAAGACTAGAATGCAAACCCTTTACGGGTAATTTGAAGACTTGGCTACTCTCTCTTTTTGCAAGCTGAAAGTGCAGTTGTCTGAGCCACCCTGCATTCACTCTTTCTACTCTCCCTCAGTCGTTTTGTACTTTCAAGGACTAACTTTAATGGTTGGATCTCTTTTGTATTTCCTTAGAAAATTTGTCCAGTGGATAGGAATACTTTTTTCCCTTTCTTCTAACTTACTTTTTTTTTGTGTGTTGTCATTCAGGTGGTCGTTGTCCCTGCATGAGACAGTGTAACTGCCTTTTTATGCTTTGTGTGATCTTACGTTGTTAAATCATTACTCTCAGAATGTTTACATCTTCTTTATTATGCATACATTCGACCATTGCATTGGGCTGCAGTATCGTTTTTATTTTATTTTTTAATTTAGCTGGTAGAGAATTTAGTAGTAAATTCAGAACTGACTACATTTTCAGAAAACTAAGAGAGTTTTCCTTTTTTGTACTAGTACTAAAAATTACCATCTTTTCCCCCCTCATTCATGAGCCAATAAAAGTGTTAGGCATTTTTTTTTTTCAGTGTTAGGCATTTTTAAGAATACCATTTAAATCTTTTCGAGGATTGGCTTCTTTATTTTTTTGTATTAAATATTATGATTTAGTAAATAAAAAATTCACATGGAAAGCAGCATTCTTCTTTTGCTTAGCCAATGATTCACTTTATGTTAATATTTCCAATCCATTAAATACAGTCTTAAAATCAGCTGGGTTTATAAATTCTGAGGAAGACTGAGGACATCAAAGATTAAAGTCACACTTTAAACATGCAAAACCAGTTAAATGTGAAGCATATTTGACTGCCTGTAGTCTCATATTCTGTCATTTTTATTTATGGATAAAGAATTTGCCTTTGGAAAGCAAAATTCAATATTACTATGACAAAGAATATTTTGGTTCCCCCATTTATTATGCTTGACGTCTCTTCTACACACACACACACACACACACACACACACACACCACACATACAGACACACCACACACACTCACCACACACACACACTACACACCACACATACACACCACACACACCACACACACACACACACCACACACACACCGCAAATACACATACCACACACACATACACACACCACATACTCACCACACACACCACCACCACAACACATACACACACACCACATATACACACACACCACACACACACACACACACACACACACACACACACACACCTCACAAACTTTAGCATCAATCAACACATGGAAATTTATAATACCATATTTTGAAGCTCAGTATGAAAATGTCATGAAAAAATCTTAATGTATATTCCATAAATCCAATGACAAATTTCCCTGATAGTTCTTAGAAGCACGTTCATTGTCAAATACATTCATTGCTTTATTTCCCTTCCCAATATCTTGAATTCCTGAGGATTAAGATGTGGTATTTTTATTAAATCCATATTCCAAAGTTGATCACTGACACACGTTCCCTCCTGTGACTAATATCCTTGTATTCTATGATAGATCACGATGTCAAGAAACTGACCTTATTCCAACACTTAACTCCATAGGACAAAAATCTTGTTACTTCCAAGTTTGGGGGAGAAAAAGGGAAACAATAGCTTGAGTATTTGTGGTTTCTAACTAGTGCTGTGTGTCATTGCGTTTTTCAAACCATCCTTTGGTAACAAGTGTATGCTGTATGGACAGGTGAGATCATTAAGTTCATGAAGCAGGTATCAATTAAAAAAATAGAATTTTCTAGGCAGTTGGTATAGTGAACAGGGTAGTACAGGAAAAGTATGCTCTGGGTGGCACTTTTGGGAGAAAAAAGACAAGTATTAAAATTTAATTCCCCCCAAAATATTTAAATCCCCCAGAAGTTCACTTTGCCTTTTAACATTGAATCAAAAGTCAGTCAAAACATGATCATGTTATTATATTATCATCACCTTATATGAACTTTAAAATAAAAGTTTTTTTCATCCGTCTTTCCTGAAATTTAAAGCATAGCTTAATCACTTTCTTATCTTATTAATATGGCTAATTACACATCTCCAATCAGCTGGGTTTATTTCAAAATTGATTTATAGAACATGTCTTCCAATATTACCCTCCACCAATGTCCTCCCACTGTCATAGTATCATTTAAGAATCAACATGAATGTCACGACAGCGTTCAAGAAAATCACCACTCTTCAGAATTAGTTAGACCTAGTCATGGATCCAGGCAAACCAAGCACAGTACATTTTCCCTCTGTCGAGAATTTTGCATTATCTTCACGGTGTTCGTGTGGCATGAAGCCTCGTGGAACTCAGAGACAGTCCTTCATTCAACTCTCAAGTCTGCAGAAAGTGCCCTACTGAAATGAGGAAGGCAGGAATGTTTGCTTGGCATCTTTCTCTGAGACCTGAACATTTTTTTTCCTTTGAACGTGTTCATATGCTAAAATACTACATTTCCTTGGAAATGTTAGAAATTCTATTATCCAGTGATGCAAATCAATGCAGACTCAAGTAGGCTTCCCAGGCACAGCCGTGTGACATATTAGATTTCCCTTTCCTACAGTTTCAAAAATCATTACTTTATGACTCAATTTAGGAAACATTTGAATAAATATTTGATATCTAAGACTATACTAGAGGCTTCAGGGACTTGCAAAGAAGTATAAAAATGGAACTTCAAATTTTACTTGTATCTATGGGACATTTATGATTGTGTCAAAATATATGATAAACCTAGCATAAATGTTACCATATATGGTGACAGGCAGTAGAGAGCAGTATGTTTTAAATAGTTCAAGATGGTTTGTTGAATAAGAAACCACTAAAGATACAAAAGGATTGCAGAGTACCTGAAGCATAGTGGATTGGTGATTTCATATCAGTGAGAGAGAGCACAGATAAAGACTAAAATGAACTATGCATACTTTGTTGTCTTCATGTATTAAAACATTTCATCAAGACATTTTAAAATGTAGAAAACTGTTTATCACTATTTTCTTTTTCAGTTGGCAGTGTTTAATTCGCATATCCATAAATAATAGCGTAAATTGAGAGTAAAGATTATAGTTTGTGTTAGAAATAGAGTTTAATAGGAAAATCATAGTCTGACAATACATAGTGTGACAGTAAATATTAATTTGGAAACTGCATCTTTCTGACTTTGGAAAGGCTATTTAATGTTACTTTATTTTCATATCCATATATGTGAATATCAGAAGGGTTATATAAAGTTTAAATAAATTGCACTAAAAGTGCGTGGCAAAATCACTGGCCCAGAATGTATTTTGGCACATACAAATTTGACTGACTTGAACGCAGATCTGCTTAGGAACTTTCTAATATTAAACAATTAAACCATATCTTTCTTCAAATTTAAAAGAAAATATATAAATGTATTGAGTTACTAAAGTGACTTAACGACACAAACTACTGATATTTTGAAATTGATTGGGTGTATGTATTGTGGTCCTGAAGGAAAGGCAAATGATTGACTAAAGAATTATGATCAAATTTACAACACATAACATGGCGTTACAGTATTGTATTTGCAAGGACATCTAAACCTTCCCGAAGACAACATATTCTTTTGGGAGAATAAATATTTATAGTGAGTTCTGAGAGACTGTAGGGTTTGCCATACAAAGAATGAAAACAAAGTATTTGAGGTGAAAGGAAACACATGTGAAGATCCAAACCTCAGGGTACCAGTCTTTCAAAAAGCTGAGTTCAGCCAGGCTATACGTATACTCAGACTTCAAGAGAAGGTAGAGATGTTAGGGAAAGAAGACACTATGAAGGGAAAACAGAGATGAGAGAAGGGCTTGATGTGGCAGATTTAGAAGTTTGACTTTCAGCATCATCCTGTGTTGAAGGTGGTACCCTGGAGTCAATACTTACCTGTGAAGATTATATTTAATATACCACAGCTAAAGCCATTTTTTAATCAGTGTCACACCATGTGGTATGACGATGGTCTTTGAGAGTACAACATTATATTTTTCTTTCTTGTACATTATGCATACATCATATATATGTGATGCAGTTTACATGTCTTAATGTATTTTGTGTGAAATCCAGTATGCTCAATGGCTGCATTTCTTCACTAGAAATCTGTTTCTCAGTAAATGTTACTTTTATTTATATTTTAGTTTTGTCAGGAACTAGTACCAAACTCACTACCATGTTATTCTTTACTTCACTCATTTTTCTGTTTTTTAAATGGGCACCATTTACTTGTACATTCTCTGAACAGTGCGTTAGTCATCACCCTTGTTAAGCCTTATGCTAAACTGAGCTTGTGTGGGATGGCAGCCGGAACTTCTCTGGCTTCTTACCATCATCTTCCCTCTTCTGGGCTCTGACCTGTACATAGTCACACTTACTCTATAATCATCAGTGCTAAGGGAATTTACCTTTAAGAGAGAAAATAGGGTTGAGGACTTCGATTTCCTCTTTGTAGTTTCATTTTTAATTATTCATTTCTGCCATTTCCTCAGAGAATCGAAAACTCTTGTCTTTTTTTGACTTTGAGTAATGTGGAATGACTTACACATTTTTGTCTTTTGATGGATTTATAGCTTTCGTTAAAAATAAAAGGAAAACTGCTGAAAATCAATCATCAGAAATGTCTTTATACATATTTCTTATCTAACCATGAGCATTTTAGCTCTCAGAGGGAGTTTTAGAAAATAATGTACAGTTATATTATAAATTGTGCATATTTATATGAGTTTAGACTCTAGGACACATGAAACAACACATTTGATATTTAAACACTGTTGAATGGAGTCTTGATACATTCAATCATTTAGGAGAAATTGCTATATTAAGTTATACCAATGTGAAGCCATTGAAGAAACAATTCTTTTTATTTTCTGCTGTATGTTTCCTAATATGTTTGATAGCATTATCCACTGGAAAAAAAATGGAAATGAACTTTACAACATGTAAAATATGTAACAAAAATTGAGCATTGCTGTAAACATAAATCTGATTTACTCAAATAAAATTCAAAGAAATGTTTAAATTTACTTTAGCATTCAAAATCTTGGGCTGCTATCAAAATTGAGAGTCCCGGTGGTTGGGACGTAATCCTTTTAATAACTGTAATTGGCTTTCAGTCACAGAGTCATGATTGTTAGTCGAGTAGACTTGGGAAAGTGTTTTAAAATGACTAAGCCCAGCGTAAGAGGGAAAGTGCTCATGCTTCTGAAAGTGCCCATGCTTCTGAATCTTACTCATTTGAGTGGCATTGTCTGCCCTGTGTTCCCAACAAAATGCCTTACTGAAGTGATGCATGGTGTGTCCTGAGACTGCCCGTGCCATGCCACTGTGATTATCACTTGGTCATTTCACATTTTGTGCATCAGAATTGTGGCGTCCAAATGAACTGACAGAGTTTCTGGGACGGACCAAGTAGATGTAAGTACTGAAATGGCAAGTAGCAGAGTCATCATAAAGCAGTGACTAGACAAGAGCCAACTGTGTGTGTGTATGTGTGTGTGTGTGTGTGTGTGTGTGTGTGTGTGTGTGCTGGCTTCATCACTGTGGATAAAATATACAAGGGAATCAAGTTTCAGTTCTGTGTAGATTTTCTCGTTTCTTCCAGGTTAATTAGTTAATTGTGATAGTTTCTAAATAAATAGAAGTCATTTTTAGTAGACTGTTCAAATACATAAATCTTTGTGTGGTGTCTTTATGCCAGGAGGAACTAGATTTTTTTAGGAAAATTTCACAGTAGTAGCAGATGCTCTTAATCTGGCCAGTGTTAAGAACTAAACTGCTCCACGAATAATTGTGGTTGGTTTCTACCTTTCATTTTATTCAGCCTAATAACAAGTATTGCTCTATAGATAATTGTTGATGGTTGCAGACTCTGCTTTCATTCAATTAAGCTGGGTAACCTTTTCAAGAAACTGCCTGGGAGAAAGCCAAGAATTCCAGTCAACTGATTTTTTTTTTCAGGGAGCTGAACTGAAATCATCTTAGCCTAGAAAATGTTCCATGTAGGCCACAGCTGTGTTAATTAACCTTTTATTAAACTACCTTCCCCACAGTCAGAATCCCAGATAGCCAAATGTAGTAAAGAACCAAAAATCTAGATTTAGATTTTACTCAGAGTAATTACACACTTTGAAAGATGTAATAAAACAAGGCCTTTGAGACACATGAATTCTGAAGGATGCTGTGTACACAACATGAAAATTCAGATTCTCCACTTCTTGCTTTCCTTTCTACAGTTATGCCCCTCTATATACAATAAAATTAAATCCAGTGTGTCTTACTTGAAGTTGTACTTTCTGGTCAAGTTGTGAATCCATGAGTACAGGTATTGTACATAGAAAGCATCAGGAAATGTCAAGTACACTATTTTCTAATAAAATGGAGAATTATCATTTAGAGTTGTGTACTTAGCCTAAGTGAGTAGTGCCATTACTGAAATTCTGTTGTTTATTTTTTGAGTTGTTTAGAATGTGGAGGATGAGAAAGGATACAATGTGTTGCAAGTATAGGGTATGTCTGGAAACAATAATTGATTGTACCTAAAGCCTCTGGAGTAAATACTGGAATAAGCTAGAATGGTAACTGTGGTAGGTCAGGTTAATCTGCAGTTGAGTAAAGGTTTATCACCCTGCATAGCTGTAGCCAGCTGTCTGGAAAGCCTTACCTTTCGCCACAAATAACTGACAAGAAAGTATTGAGATTACGGGATCTTCAAATCTAAATGCAGAAAGGTTGTAGCTAGAAGTTTTCTCCAGTCCTGCGGAATCTCTCCCACCCGCGTCCCACAGCCGGTAGGTCTCAAATAAACACACACAGGCATATTTTATTTTTAAACTATGGCCATGGCAGCCTTCTTGCTGGCTAGCTCTTATAGCTTAAATTAACCCATTTCTATAAATCTATAATTTGCCACGTGGCTTGTGGCTTACCGGTACTTTACATCTTGCTTCTTCTGGCAGCGGCTAGCAGCTTCTCCCAGGTCTGCCTTTCCCCTTCCTCTCTCTCTAGTTGGAATGTCCTTATTCTGCTTCACTATTGGCCCAACAACTTTATTTATCAACCAATCAGAGTAACACATTCACAGCATACAGAACGACATCACCCATCAAAAGGTCGAGAGAAATCTTAAAGAGTCAAAACATGCTCATTTGGGGGATAGGAACATAGCTCAGTTTTACTGTTTGTATGTCATGTGTGAGATCCTACTGTTGATCCGCAGCCCCACAAAAGAACAAAGAAGGAAACACACTCTTTCATTTTTAAGTATTGGTGATCAACTACCTATGCTTGCACAGACTACTTGAACTGGGTTTTATTATTTGTATCAACTTGATTAGTATTTCCAAACCTCTGAGAAATTAGAATCTACCAAAGAAAAGCTTGCTTAAAAACTAGTAATGAATATTAGATTTTGATAAAAAGAAACTTCATTGTCTGCTGAAGACCTTTATCATCTTGTACACAGTTCAGATCCTTGCCCACATAGTTTCAACCCAGTGATGTTTTTCCTGCATTGTGGCGGGAGAAGCATACACCTGATTATTCTGACTTCATTTTCTGTATTTTTTTTAACTCTGTGCTATAATAACAGGAGTCACTTTTTATCTCTTTGGTCCAATTAACAGGAGGAAAGTAGTTAAGTACCGGGACTTTGAAGTGCAGGAGAAGAATGTAGTGTGTTTATTTTCTGGTGTAAACCACTTGTAATCGGCCTGGGTAAAAAAGCTGTATATATAATCAAAGACTAAAGGATGCAAAGTCATAAGTAGTTTTCTTAGTGCAGGAAAAAAATGAGATAACTGGCTAGCATGGGCTAGTTTTAAAATTTCTGGCCTTGTGTAATGATGAATAACTGAAAGTACTGAGCTGAGCTGGTCTTTTGGATAAAAGCATTACAACATATTATGGAGGTCAGTTACTTCCAGAAAGTGGGAGACCCTGGCTCAAAGAGTAAGATAATGTGCAAAATTAGCTTCATTTGATGACTTTTTGACCTTTGATCCAATTTAAGCATTACAAATTACAGTCTTTAAAATTTGGAATATATCTTTTCCTTCTACCTTGCAAAATGCATATGTCAATGTGCATTGATATTTTAGAAAAATTCCCCGTGGTAGTATAAATTAAATATGAAATCCTAACATGTTAACTTAGACATTTAATTAAAGCCTTTACGTATCTGTAAAATTTTTACTCGGGCAGGTACAACATGATAGCAAACCCAACAGTATCTTTTGCCACTGTAGACAACGTATCTATCATGATTCTAACCTGATTCTGCTCCTGGAGATTCTCTGGCCTAACTGCTTCCTCTAGCCACCTCTACACTATTACACATTAAGGGTTTATCTTAAAGATTTTTCTGAACCTGAATTTGGATCTTCATTTCATGAACTTTTTGACTGTGGGATTACTTTAGCTAGAACCCTGTCATCTAGGCTTCTCTAAGCTTTACTAATACACTAATTTTTAGAATGTTAGGTGTGGAGAGATGGCTTAGAGGTTAATGGCGCTTGCTGCTCTTGTAGCAGACCTGAGTTCAGTTCCCAACACCCACATGGTGGCTCACAAACATCCATAACTCTAGTTCCCGGGGTCTGATGCCTTCTAACCTTCCTAGGAATGTGGTACACATGCTGTAGGCAAAGCACTCATACACATAAAATTAACAAATATAAAAGATGCACTCAGTTAAATGTGTTCATACGTGCTCCTATAGTGGAATCAGCCTGGCTTTTATTTGGATTGCTTAATAGGGAGAGGGAGGTTCTAGTCATTAAGAAAAAACTATTTAGTTGTAACTTGATTTCTGTTGGAGATAGAGAACTTTCTTTCATATCTTGCACTGACTCACTATTCACTTACCTGATGTTAATGGGCAGAATATGTGAGCAGAAAATAGTTCTTCTGTGGCCTTCCACTGAAGTTTGTGTATTTCCAAAGTTATTTCATATGTGAAAGAATATAGGAGTAAGAGTTTGAAGTGAGTGATTTTTCTGATTTTAATAATTTAGAATTTAATGGTATTCTTTATTCTTCGAATGTATTTTAAAACAGAGATAAACATCTTTTAAAATCTATATTAGGCCGGGCGTTGGTGGCGCACGCCTTTAATCCCAGCACTCGGGAGGCAGAGGCAGGCGGATCTCTGTGAGTTAGAGGCCAGCCTGGGCTACCAAGTGAGCTCCAGGAAAGGCGCAAAGCTACACAGAGAAACCCTGTCTTGAAAAACCAAAAAAAAAAAAAATCTATATTAGAGTAGCTCAGTAACAACCGCAGTAACCCATGGATAAACCACTCACATCATTGTTATTTAAGAATTAAACCATAGGAAATTTAGTGAAGCGTTAGTGTTCGTAATTACCAATTTGATGATTAAAATGTACTAATAAATGCATTTCAACTTCATTTCGAATTAATATTTTTCTACATATTTGTAACATGGTGTACCACGGCATGTGGGTACCTTCCCAATAAATAAATAAATAAATGTAAAAGAAATTTACAATAGGGAGGCTCAAACAAGTTCAATAAATGAAATAATTTATAGTTGTAGGTGGAAATTTAAATTTAACTCTACTGGAATGTATTAGTAATCCTTTGTGTGAACAATGCCAGTGTATAATAAAAGCCTCACATTCTAACCTGTGTGTCTGCAGAGTTAAGTCATGAATGCAAGTACTCGGCATACCTCTGCACCTTCCTTGACCGTGAGACCGGCTGGCTCAATTGTAGGAGCCTCACTCTCATTTCTCACTCTGCATTTGCTTGGGGAGCTGGGCTGTCCTGGGTTTGATTCCCTTGTACCACGTGTCAGTTTTCTCGTTCTTTTGATTTGAGTTTCTTCAAATGCTGTCATTAGTATAACAGCACAGGCTTAAGTGAACAACTAAGACGAGTGGATGTTACAAGCTGGGTCTGCAGGGATCCTGCCATTTTGTAATGTCAGAGGCAGAAATGTGAAAATAAAGGCTCTTCCATTCTCTTTCCCTCTTCTCGGGGACTGGCTTACAAAAACTTGTGCATCTCAGTGAAAAGACAAAATTGAAGCTTTCTCTAGATTCAAACTTCCGCCTGTGTATCATAGCAGAATACAGAACTTTCTCTCAGAAGTGTCCCCTCTTATCTTGCTTGGCTGGTTCATGTAGCCAAATAGACATTTTCCGGAAATGTGCTTGTTTTTGCCTAGGGCCTAATAAAGTTTAAAGACTTGCTTGGACCTGAGCTGTTTGTCTGACACAAGTGTGATGTTTTGAAGAAGTTATTAATCTGTCTTAATTTCTTCTATTAATGATGCATGCAAAATTTGTTTAATACCTCGTTGCTGGCATGACTCTTCCTTGCTTTTAAACCATGGAAAATAAATGATCAAATCTGGGGGAGGATAAAAACTACTTTGTTTCCAGCTAGTAGGATGTATTTTGAGAGTGCTTTTGAAAATGGGTAATTCTGTTAATTCATTCATTATTTGCCCTTTAAACTTAGAGCTTTAAAGGAGAGGATAGAAAGTGATAGTGTATCCACTCTTCCTTGAGCATCCAGACAGTATCTTGTTCAATTAAAAATTCTTGTTAGGTCAGACATAATGGATTCTTGTTGTTACTTTAGTATTTATTCAATGAAGGAGATCGATATTTTTGTCCCCGAGGGAGCTGCAGTGATAAGAGACTATGCAGTAAGTCTCTCTGTTCATTACAGACTTGGTGCTGGCAGCTGGAGAGGATCTGTTGTATGTGTAATTTTAAGTAGAGCATCAAGGTGGAATGGAATTTCGGACATTCTTTTCTCATCTGTAGTAGTACACATGATTGGTGGGTAGAGTTTTACATTCTCCTTCCTGTTCTCTTGCATATACCTTTAGTTTTTTCTTTTCCTTCTTCCTTTTTTTTTTTTAAGAAAAGACTTTTAAAAAGAGACAGAGAATAATCTGATTCTGATTTTGAGACATTTGACCAGCATGTACTTGAACTCACTTGTTTCAGGGTTGAGTAGGTTAAATCTTATCATGGAACTTTGCAGACTGTCTGTACCAGATAGGTAGAGAAATGATCATTCTTCATTATTGTCTTTGCCAAGTTTTAAATGTGTCTGTGTTTAAATTTAATGAAACTGATTTGGAATTTTTCTGAAGCAGGGCATTAAATAAAGCCATAATAAAATCTACTTTGCTTTGCCGCTTCAGATACTTTCCAAATATGGCCTAATGCTCGCTTCAAGTAATAGTGTCATTTGCAGAACAAGCTGTCAGATTCAACCAGCCCTAGATTTAGTTAGAGCTATTTTTTTTTAAATTAAACCAAGATGCAGGTCTCAGCCTCCCTTCCAGCAAAACCTTACATGAACCATCACATCAAATCTCAAAGCTGATTTATGAACTTGCCACTTTAATTCATTTGAATAAAAGATTCGAATCAGATGGTAGATATGAAAGGTGACATTAACCTTTATAAATAATTTAATTTTCTCTCTTGTTTAACAGATGAAGAATCTGAGACAAAGAGAAATTAAGTGGCATGTCCAAAGTTACACATCAAACTGCTGCTGGGAAAATCTGTTCTTCAACCTTCTAGTTTTCCTTTCAAAATACATGTCAGAGAGACTGTTCTGTGTATAAGAAATAGTCGTTCTTTTTCATTTATTTACATAAGCAGATTCACTTCCAGGTCTTAGTTTACTTAGGCATTACCACAAGACAAACCATTTAGAACTGTGTAATTTGAAGGAGAAAAAAATAAATAAAAATAAAACAAAACAAAAAGCCCAATCACTTTAAAGGTTATAATGTGTAAAGGTTAAAGATTAGAGATCCAGAAGGAAGAGTTACAACTCTCAAAGTTAAATTTAGGCCTGTATACTCAGGAGTACAAGGACACTGTCTACTTTTGTGTTTTTTTGAGAAAGAAACATTTACATGTTCCAATACAGCATATTGTTGCTGGAATAATTACATTCTATAGAGGCTAAGCTTTTTTGAGAATACTACAGTAAAAACAACAACAACAAAAAACAAATATCTAAAACACAATTAATAGTATTTGTACTGTCTTACAGTTAACACACTGTTTTTTTTTTTTTGAAATCAGACATTCCTAGAGGTACAGACGTATCTAAGCACAGGGTTCTAAGCACATTAGGAGTGCTTACGACAGACACTTCAGACTGCATTACAGAGAAAAGGTGCAAGATGCGGAAGTAATCGAAGTTGCTGTCAGGAAATTAATACCACCGAGAGTGTGCTTATGCTGTTGCTGTCAAAGGCAGAGCAGATATATGTGCAGTGAACGAATGGGAGATGTCCTAACACCTGCCTTTTACGGAGGCAGATGCAGTAAGTAAGCAAGCATTCCCTTAGGAACCAGAGTCCAGTGCTTACCTTGGCCCAAGCACCTGATCTTCTTATGAGTTTCTTCATCATTCCCATCATTGTCTCTTGTCCTGTCACAGGGCTAGGCCTGGAGCTTGCTGCTAGGGGCCCTACGTTCATTCAGCAGTGCTGAGAAAAAGAAGAAGAAACTGTAATCATATTAATGTGTCGCATTTTTGGAAAATATGACCAAAATCTAGTTTACTAGTTTATTCACATCAGACATTTAGAAAATGATTATTTGTATGACATTACACTCCTTAGAAAGCAGACCTGGTCAGACACTAAGGAAGAGAATAGTAAGTGGTGGTGGGTTCCTGAATGCCCTTTATATCTTAAAGACAGGTTTTAGAATGATAGTTTATATTTTATTAAATCAGCAGGGAACCCTGTGTGAAGCAGTAGGAATAGAATTCAGAGTCCTGGTCAGAATAGACACGCCAATGACTTGTGACCAAGAAGCTAAAATAAGATCGTGAAATTTATACAAACTCTGCACCTCTGCCCTTCAGAATTGTGTCATATTAGTTCTGTCTAAGGCACTGCTCTTCCAGTTATGATAGAAATGAATGTTACCATATTTAAAAAAAATTTAATCTCACATGAGATTTTACAATGTAACTACCCTATGGCTCTTCTAATGAAGAATAACTGCATTAAGGTTGTTAAGTCTCTTAGTTTTAACATAACTGAAAAAATACAAAGTAAAATATATATGGTGCTATATCCATGTGATGTAGTCCTTTGTAAGACCTGATGTGGCACCCAACAGCAACCATAAATTTTACGAATAGAAGGTGAAATGAACAGGGGAACAGTTCTCTTTGGAACTCGTAGCTAAAGCCTCCAACATTCCAGATTATGTCCTGCCGCCTTTTCTTTTTGGTGATGATCAGAAGTAGGATTTCTGGCCATCCTAGAATTAATAAGTGAGCTTCTCAGAACTGGTAAGGAGAGCTATAATTCCTCACTAGAAGAGGTAGATTTTTTTTCATATGTCACAAAATGCTTTATGATGTTCTCTTGTCAGCTAGAAAGGGGAAGGGATTCCTATTTAGGAACGTCAGTGTCATGAGAGAAAGAATGGGTGATGCACAGATAGGAATATTCGGTTTTACAGGCATGCTGTGCATTTGTGTGACGGTTTAAGGGAAAGCAGCAACAACAGAACTTTACAAACATATCAAATTTATTTTCAAGTGGCAATGTGTTGCTTGTCTAGTGTTTGATACTTATTGAGTGAGTTCACAGTTCCATGAGGATGATAGCTGCTGGGAGAGGGAAAGTCCGTTTTCTTCAATAGAGTGAGACTGTGTTTGTCAAGCACACACCAGGGCAAGTCCCACGCTCAGCAGTAGTTTCTCAACAGAAATCAGACTCCATGCCTTAGTGCCTTCTTCCTTTTTCTTCTTTTCTTAAGAGAGAGAAAGAGCATGATGAGTTGGTAGTGAGGGAAGGATGGGAAGGAGTTGGGAATGAGAAAGACTATGATAAAAACATACTGTATGAAATTTTCAAAGAATAAATCTAACATATCCATTACACACACACACACACACACACACACACACACACACACACACATAAAAGTTACAGGACACTAAAATGTTTTATGTCACCAACTATTCAAATTAACTTGTGTTAAAGGAGTGTTTCTGCAGAGTTATTTTTTTTTAAGTAGGGTTTATGATTCTGAGTTTAAAATTTAATGTATCCATATTTGGAATTTATTAGCAAACTGAAAAATTTTAATGAGAAAATCAATATGCTCAGATGTCATAAGTTGAAAAGAAAGAAATCAATACCTCACATTTTAAGTGAAATTAAAGAACTTGTAGGTTAAAATTGCATCACTTATTACAAAATTCCCTGTATCTTTGTATACCCTACAGTCTATATAATGAAAATTATATGACAGACTTTATTTTTCAGCATTGTTTCAAATGAAAAAAAACCACAGTTGTGGTTTTTATTAATAAGCAATGCCTTACTCTAAAATTTTTAGAGTAAGTAAGTAAGGAGTGGATATCCTTCTCTGTCCTCTTTAAGGATTCTACATTTTGAAACTAATGAAAGTGAACTCTAATTTTGCTATCACATGGATAGAAATTAAATTTAGAATTGAAAGCTAGGTTTTGGATAATTGACAATTGGAATGTTTGCTTTTATCAGTGCTGTGATAAAATACTTGAAAGATGGATGTTTGGGACAGATTTGATTTAGCTCACAGTTTGGGAAAATGTAGCCCGTCTTGGCTGGAAAGGGTTGGCATTGAGAATGGCTTGGGCACCCGAAACCTGAGGTGATTGGCTCTGAGAATGTTTCATTCAGGAAGCAGAGAGCTTCAGTGGCAAGATGCTAGCTTACAACCCATAAGCCCAGCTAGGATCCTTGCCCCAAATGGGAATAATCCCTCTAAACAGAGACACAACCAGAAGAAAACATGTGAATCTACAAGGGACATTTTACACTCAAACATTCCATTCACTCTTATGTTATTCCCATTGTCTCCTTTTCAATTGCTTTGACATTTTCAAGAAAAAAAATGTATTCATTTAAAGTAAAATTAACAGAGATTATAATCAACCATGTCTTCTTAAAGTGTTCAGGTTTCTGGGACACATGTATTTGTCTAGATAGTAAATTGAAGAAACATGAAATCTGCTTTAAAATCTTGGGTAGTTCTCTGGAATGGGACAGTATGTGATAATGTGGATTAGAGATTCAGTTCCTGAATTTCCCAGTGTTTCATTTGCTGTGGTGACTTTGCATAAGTTATTTACACAATCTATACCTCCATGTCCTATCTGTAAGTGAATGAAGCCCTCTGAGGAATAGTCTAGGGATTGAATGAGAACATACAGATAAATGCATAAAATACTTTCAAGCTAAGTGTGAGCGTTTCTTATTTTCTTTGCTACTGTTGTTGCTGACAGAGAGTAAGTACACATGTTGATCCACTCAGGACAAGATTTTAGTTCGCTGCTGTGGAATTTAAATGGTTTTGCCACAGAAAATAAATATTTAAGGAGGACCATTGTTATTCCTCTGAAGCTCTCTTTCCCAAGGATGCTATTTGGAGGAAATTATGCAATAGAAGTTCTTTTCCCAGATGGCAGAACTCTGACATCTGTACTGGGTTTGGGGAAGTCCAGTCTCAAAGAGTGAACGTCAGACTCAGAGTTGCCCATGGCCTGAATATCCGACCACCCATCCCTTTCTGCAGTAGTCCAGAGACGGGTACTTTCTGGGAAATCCACTTTTATAGAGAGGGCAGGTAGCGAATTTTGTGACACTGAATTGCTACCATCTGTTCCTGACCCAGTACTAAAAGACAAAGAGAAAGAGAGGTGGCACTAGAAAACGGAAGTACAGTTTTATAAAAATCTGTGGTAAGATTTTGGTTTACAACCCCTACTCCGCCCTCTAACACGTGGCCTCTAACAAGGGGAGAATGTCTTCAATTATCAACGCTGCCCATAATAAAAACATTAAAAATTACTAACTGGTGCTTTCACTGTTAACTGTATTTTCCCTCCCTCAGAGGAATTGTCAGTGTAAACCCCATTTGTAGTTTATGTTCCTAATCTAAATCTTAGTACATATTTTACAGATATTTCTTTCCACAATATTGTCTAACCTTCTAAGACAAATGAACATAGTAATTAGTAGTGAAAATTCTTTTCCAATAAATAGCCTATAGTCTTCATCCCAGTTACAATAAAAAAGCTAGGGTGGCCTTCTTTCATTAAACAGTCACTCTCCCTGCAGTCTCTTAAATGGGCAGGGGTTGAGAAGACTTGTAGCATATGGGTAACAACAGTAGAAGATGAGGGCTCAGGACTTTGAGTGGCTTTGGCAAGAAAATGTGAGCCCAAGTATGGAAACCTGAGAAATATTTGATAACAGAATCCTGGCGTGGGGAGCTTTTTCCTAACTTTCTTCGTGAAGAACCTCTAAGAGTTTAATGAGCAAATATAAAAGTGATAAATGTTAATATTATAGTATAAACCATGGAAGAGACTGCCATCTTCAGTATGCAGTTCAGGAGTTAGTTCCAAATTCTATCCCATTAGTGGAAGACAAATAGAGAATATGCTATGAGCTTTAAACTATGTTGGCTCCATGTTGAAAGCATCCAAGTTCTTACAACACAGTATTTCCAGAAGAGCTGGACTATGTGCTGTGCTCAGCAACTTATATCCCTCCTTACTAGTCCAGACTGCTTCAAAAACTATGCTGAATAACTCAGTTTTCAGAAAGTATGCTTTAGCAACATGTTTCATGTTCACAATGTGTCTTCTGTATGCATTTGTGTGGTTGGTTATTGGCCAGTGTGTTGTCCTGAAGAAAGACACTAGAATTTTTTAAGCTTCTGAGGTTGGGAAGAGTATTTGGTCCATGAAGTACTGCCTTGTGGAAAAGAAAATGAGAACCTGAATTTGATCCTCAGAAGCTACTTTAAAAAAAACTGGGATGCTGGGATCACCTTTTTAATCCTAATGTTGAGGTGGGAGTGGGTGGGTAGGGGGTGGAGTGTGTGGGTTTGGAGACAAGTGGATTCCTCAGACCACTTGGTTAGCCAGCCTAGCCTACTTAGTGAACTACAGACCAGTGGGGGGACCCATCCCATCTCAAAGAAAATTGTGGATGGTACCCGAGGAATAACACTTGCTGGTGTCCTGAAGCTTGTAGATTGCTTAAACATGTGGACCATAATACATGTGCACAATCCTCTGCACATGAACAGTACACACAGATTTGTTTCTGATATCAATACTAACTACTCGATGGCCTTGAGGGAAGTCACTGTTAGTTTTTCTCTACTTCCTGTGTTTTGTTAGGTCGTCGACTAAACAGCACTTCCGTCTTCAGACTTGGTTCAGTGGATAGACATGGCATGCTGCACTAACCCAGACCACATAACTGACCTTGCACCTGAGAGAATGTCCTGTAACAGTTTCCTTTGAGATTGAAACATTCCATCCGGTAGGAAGGCTTTATGCCTGCAGGTAAACAACTCAAAATAGCTCCAGGAAGTCCCTGAAGCTGACCAGATTCACTAGGCCCCTCTCTTCTCGAGTAAGCGATTAAAAACAGAAAGCCACTCTCAGACAACCCAAGCTGCAAAAAAAGACTCCCAAGACCAGACCAGCATCCTGGAAGAAAACAGAAACCAGCACAAGGGTGTGTAAGAGGTTGAGGCCAACTGTGCCACGCAGATGCAGCACTCTCCAGCCTGTTGAGCTCCCTGCAGGCTGTGCCGTGTGCTCCAGGTTCCCAACCTTTGTACACCTCACCCATGGTAATGCCAGTAAATCTCATGATTCACCTTGTTGGACTTTGGAGGAATCGGTACTATGCGCCATCATTGGCTCCCTCTCTGGGGTGAGTAGATATGTGTTGTGGCTCCCCAGGATATTTTGTCAAATAACAGAGGGGGTGATTGTTCTTTGTTAGAGACGTTACCCTTTGTGCTATTTACATCCACACTGCATTCTCTTTTACTATCAGAGCAACTCTGTCCTCCTTTACACTGTGAGCTTATTTCAAGGAAAGAGTTCTACAAATATCAAATTTGAATAGTGACTGTCATAGTACATTTGAATTACCCGACAAAATGCCTTCCTCAGCAACAACAAAAAGCTATCTCCTAGTGGTAAGGATGTCTCCCAAGGCATGTGATTGGTGTGGGGGCTGAAGGCTGTCTGCTATCCTTTTAGTAGGCTGTATGCAGACACATTCATATTGGTCAGGACATTTATATTGACTAGGCTGTGTTGTACACATAATAACTGAAGGTAAGCACTGTACCTCTTGTTAACTTTTTGCTTCACGTTCTCAGCATCCTACTGTTTTTCTGTGTCCTTTGAACATCTGAAATCGACTGCTTCAGAAGAAGCACGCATGTTTTAATTTACCGAAGATGTCACCACTTCCCGTTGCTGCTACTCTACACACTTGACTTATTTATATAACCTACCTGGTCCCTGTAGTCCCCTGAGTGGGAACACTGTCTAGACAGTTCAAGACTGAGCACTCAGTTACTTTTTTATCTGAAACAAAAGTGATGTCTGTTGGCCTAAGGGGAGATCTTGTAGAATCTATTTATTGCCATAAAAGTAAAAGTAGAAAACCAAATAAGGATTAAATAAGTAGACATTTCTGACTCAACTTTTATCATTAGTTGTCCATGCAGCAGATCTGAGACTATTCTGAAGGCTGGAGACAGACTTTAGGGACAAGACAGTGAGTGAGCGCTGGAGTTCATGATGCAGTGTGCAGGTGAAAAGCAGAAGAATAAGTTGAATGAGAAGTAATTCCCTGGGGTAGAGAGTGTTGGACAGAAGTAGATTAGCCTAGTCTGAAAACCAATCCATTGAAATAGAGGCTGTGCTACTGTGGAGAAAGGAGTATATTATATCTTGCCCTTCCTCGGCATTTGTATTGACATCCTCAACAAAGAGGGCTCTTTCCCATCATAGCTAGACTCTAGAGCTTCCCAGATAAACCTCATTACAGGTACATCATCCTTAAGACTAGACATTTTCAAGCTGTCTGTACAACTTCTTACATTTGTCGGTATAATACTCTCAAAAGGGATGATATCTTTTCATTTGCTATGTGTTTACCTCCTTCAAACTTAAATGGCTATCATCAGATTCTGCTCTGTATGGATTTAGAAAGTTCCTGTTAGGCATTGTTTTACAGATTTTGATCTTATTTATCTTTTATTCTCTCCCTGGACTACAGAGTGCTTTGTTCTGCAGTCAGAATTGCCACAGATCTACATAAGGGAGCACACTGTATTACGAATTTTAGAATCTCAGCTCTTTATTTATGATAATTTTAGTCAACTTAGTTGGGAATACCTAACCAAGTTTCATTTTGTGTGGCATATCCGATTTCCTCAGTAATAAGGTCTTGCCATTTTTTGAAAGCAGGGACACTTATTTGTACAAATGCAGTTAAAATGTAGGAAAGTCTGCATTTTAATTATTTTTTTCATTTTAAGTGTAAAAATTTAACCATTCTGATTTTAACCATGAATATTAGATATTTATGACATTAAACGATGCTCTCTTATGAAATATGAATTATATCTTAAGAGATTCTAGTATGAGAATCAAACAATTTATAAATATAAGAGAAACAGGAAACTTTGGATTATAAATAAGTTTAAATTTTTATTTATTGATGCAGTTATTAGGAAATCAATTCTCAAGAACTGCTCATTTATTTAAAAAAATAGCTCTGCACTACTTTTAAGAAGTGTATCTTATTAGTTTCTGAGTATCTATAAGTGGAGTTTATAATTTACACATCATATTTACAGTAACCATTTTAGGGCTAGCCCCCTGTTCTGACTCTGCCACAGAGTAGATGTATGATTTTTTCTGAACAATTAAGTCATTTACATTTTTGAGCCTTGGGTTCTATATTTGTGAATAATAGAACCTTGACTGTTCTGAGGGCCACCGTCATGTAAGTGAGCTTTAGAACAGTTAAGCTGTTGAAGGATAGTGAATTTCTGAGACAGCTTGGCCTTGCTCAAGGCACATAACATACAAAGTGCCCAGCATAGTGCATGACACAGACAAGAACAGCCATCATTTCTGCTCCACCTTTCTCTCTACTTTATTTATTTGTTGCATAAGTATGTATTTAAGCAATTCCCCCCCTTCTGACTAAAGCTTAAGTCGTTTTCCATCACTACAGTCAGTGTGCTGGCGTTAAACTGACTAGCACTACAGTGATGTAGTGGTAAGAATGCAAAAATTTGGAGTCTCGAGATCTCCTATCCTGCCCCGGTGTCACATGTTGCCAGCTCTGTTGTTCCGGGACCTTCTTTTGTAAAATTGGCATGGTGATATCTATCCTCTGTATAAAAAAATACTGCTGTGAGAAATAAATAAAATAACACATGTCAAAATGTTCAGTGTCATCTATAGCTTTAAATAGATTACCCAAATTAATGACACTACTGTTTATATTAGGCTAGACAATGTAAACACTGGAAGTAGGTGGGTGCTGGAGTAGAATGCAGATAGATCCTCTGTCCTGTAGAAGCAGTAGCAATATGCTAATCCCCTGAGTGGAGTGATCCAAGAACATAGAAGTACTAAGTAATTCTAGTTGTAAGGCTTTGTGACTTAGTAGTTAACAGTCTATGGTGCTCCTAAGAAATGAGGAGTATTGATCAAATCAGGTGATGTTTCTTCTGGGTCTGGGTATAGTACTTGAAATCATCTGACTCATCTGATCCTTTCATTTTTAAAACTATTATAGAGGGGTTTGGTTGTGTATAGTTATGGCATGAATCATGGGAATATTCTGAAAGAAGAAATTTTTTATCTCCTTTTTTCTTGTTCTCCAACATGCAGCTTAGGTATAAAGTTGCCCCCCTCCCCAACCCCCTTCTCCCCTCCCTCCCTTTCCTTCTCTCCCTCCTTCCCCCTCTCTCTCCCTTATCCTTTATCTCTTCCTCTCTCTCTCCACAAGGGAACTTTCCCTTCATATCAAATCCCTGGAGCCCTGAACAAAGATAATTAATAAGCTACTAACAAATTAAATTTTAGTTTTCCAAGAGCACTAAGACATTTCTTATGATATTTCTAGTAGTCTTCTCTGTTGCAAATAAGGAACATGACATTAAATTACAAAATGTCTCAGGAATCATCGCAACAGTATTTTGGATGGGAAAGAAACATTTCAGTATATATATATTTTTTTATCTTTTGAGTATATACATAAAACAGAGAGGATAGGAGTAGGGTACAGTAAAGAGATCATGCTGTGAATTTTGTAGGTTTTGCATGTAGATGTGCCAACTTTTAATTCACAGAGAATGAAACTCCTTTAGAAATAAAATCCTTGTGTGGATATAATTTAATGCTTTAAGTATGTCGTTGCTCTGTGTCTGTTCATAATCATAAAAGAAAAATATTTCAGACTTCAGCAGATTGTTTCTGTCTAGACTGGTTTTAGGAAGAATATTACATTATGTGATAATGGACGCTGTATTTAAGCTTTGGGGCAGATGCTTTATAGTTTAGGTCTGCTTGGACTCTTGTTTTGAAGCCAGAATGTATCACAACCAAAACTTTCTTTCCTTGTGTGTAACTAAATTGTTGCATCCATAACTCAACCATTCATTATAGTTCTGAGTGCTAGTGTGTTTTATGTCTGTTAGATGGAAATTCAGGAGTACACTGGTAGGTTCATTTTCTCCTATCACCCAGCTGCCTTTCCATTCATCTTTTTAAAAGTACATTGACTGAATAAACTTATGCGGTGAGCAACAGAGGAGATTTTCTTCTGTAAATCTGGCTGAGGAAAGTATCTTCAAATTGATAAGATTTGACATCATGCCTAAAATATTAGTACTCTCTGCATCTATCTGGTGAAGTTGGGATTGATGATATCTAAGACTTTGTCCTGTAATTGTGTTTGTTTTTTGAGTAACCAGGTCACCTGTAGCTGGATTATCATGCTTGTTCATGGATTCACCTTTCGGTTTGAGAACTTTGTATGCTTCTCCTGATGATTTTTCTTCTTTCATTATCCATCCGGTATATATGTTTTTAGTTTGAAATTTTCTCCAGTCCCGAATCCTCTCATTTCTGACCCATGATGGCCCATGACAAAATCACTCGCACTGAGGAACTTAATGTAATGGATGTTGGTCTTATACTGATTCTGTCACCAAGTGACCGTGGTTGTGCCGTTTTACCTCCATAATCCACTTTCCTTCTTTGTAAACTGAGAATAGGGATGTGTTCTAACTACTTCGTGGGGAGAGGAAATGATTAATATTACAGTATCACATGTACTAACTCAAATGAATAGATTCTGAGGACTCCACTGTGTTTGAGGGATTAACAATGCTCCATTTAGTCTCTGATCTTGATATTCGTAGTTAAAAAAAAATGCAAATAGTTTGTCTTTGTGAAATGAACTTGAAGGATTTTAGTTCTTTTCTTTCTTTCTTTCTTTCTTTCTTTCTTTCTTTCTTTCTTTCTTTCTATAACATGTTGGAAGTAAAAGAGGTTTTTTTAGACGTATTATGGTAAGTGCCCTTCATTGTCCCTTTTTTATTTGGTTGGTTGGTTGGTTGTTTAAGTAGGGTCTCATTTTTTAGACCAGGTTGCCGCCATTCAGCTATGTTTCAGTCTGTTTCACTTTCTGCTCACCGTCATCTTTCTTAGCTTCCTGAGTGCTGGGGTTAGCAACCACAGCTGGCTTGAGTACTTTTTTCTAGCCTACATTATTTAGGCAGTTACTGATTAATATTAAAAATATTAGATACTGTTGTTTTAAGTTTTTCCTTGAAATAATAGCTTTTTATTATCAGAAAGTTATTTTTCATGAGAAAATTATTTCAAAGGAAATTCACTTTCTAAATTTGAAAACCGTTAATATTTAATGACTTCAGGTGTATCATGAAGCTTTTTAAAAGGGAACAATTAGGCACATTCAAATAAATATATATATTTTAATAAGATTTTAGAATCAACTTCTGTGTCTAACAAGAAAGATATGAATTCAATCTACTGTAATAGACACACCTACTAGAATCCTATGTAGGTATTAAAGTTGTGGGTGCAAAACTTAAGTGTGCTTATCTGTAAAATATTTATAGTCTTGTATAGACCAAGAAAGATGTAGCACCAATAAAATGCATGTTTTAATGAAGCATGTTCATAGAAAAATATAGAAAGCTCTCAAATATTTTATATTAATATTACTTGTATTACAGCTTCAAGTGAATGCTGATATTAATAATCTTATATTAATAATCTTATACATAAATATGTCAGAAATCAGCACATGTTAGTTTATTATAAGGTAATATGATGCTATTTTCTGTTTCTTTTTTAAAAGTTGAATTGTTTGAATTATATTACCTCCAAGTGTGCTGTTCTCATGGCCAAAAAAAATTACGACATTCAGATGGAGGATCTGGGCTTTGTCCATTGGTACTGTTTTCTTGTTCATTTTTCAGCTTGCATTTGTTGTGAATCTAGCAGTATATCTCAGATCTAACGTTTTGGTGCCTCATGAGTAAAATCTTTCACATGTAAGATCCTATTCTCTGATGAGGCATTAAATATTTCAGAACTGATATCTTCCAGGACAGCTATATTTTCTTAAGAGTAGAAATTGTTAATTTTTACTAAATTAAGAATGGCCTTGGGGACTTGTATCCTGGATGAAGCTTAAGGTGGATAAAGAGATGAATAAAACAGAGGAAGATTTGGAGTTTTGAATCTTCCGACTCAGATATTTCTTTTCTTTGATTCCTTCTGAATGCCTTAAGGCCATGGGAGCAAAAAGGGTGAGATAAATTGGTAGATCTCTGTTTGTAAATCAGGCTGACCTTGACTGCGTGTTCCTCCTTGCTTATCCTTCTGTATAAGGCAGTATAATTAGACAGAACCATGACATTAACTTGAAAAAATAAATTATTTTCATTTGGCTGTATTATACAAGAACAGCAGATATTGTTAAGGTTTAAAGTGTCTTTTCAGTGTAATTTGGTTTTTGTACAGGTCAAGAGCTTGTCTCCTAGCCTCTGGATTACTTAGTTCTAGGCTTTATATCCAACCTAATTTTCATTTTGTCATTCCAACTTAAAATGCAATGAGTGCTGCCTTTGTACCTAATAAGGAAATTTATAGTAAAATAATGAATAATAAAAATAACTTTATCACTTCTAATTCATCAATGTGCTAGAGAATTCTCTCTCTGTATGATAAAAGGCTTCGTGGATAGTGTATTAGGTCATTTCTTTCCTTTCTTTCTTTTTTTTTAAACAAAGAATGATGTTTCCCTAGATTTATGTTTTGTTTCATTTTTAGTTTGTTTAATTTTATGTACATGGTTGTGAGGGTGTCAGATCCCCTGGAACTGGAGTTATAGATAGTTGTGAGCTGTCATGTGGGTGCTGGGAATTGAACCCAGGTCCTCTGGAAGAGCAGCCAGTGCTCTTAACCACTGAGCCATCTCTCCAGCCCTAGATCATTTCTTGATGCTGTGACAAAATGTCTGACAATGGCAACTTAAGGAAGGAAGGATGTATTTGGGCTCAGCTTTTGAGGATAGCATCCATCATGTCCTGGGCAGCTTGGAAAGTGGCTGATAGAGCGATTAGTCATACTGCACCTGCAGGTAGGAAACAGAGGGAGATGAATGTGGGTACTCCACTTGTTTTCTCCTTTTCATTGAGCCTGGGAATTCAGCCCAGGACACATTTCTGCCACATTCGTGGTGGATCTTCCTTGTTCAGTTGAGCCACCCTGTAAACACCCTCACACTAACACCAGAGATAAGGCTCATGGGAGATTCTAAGTCCAATCAAGTTGAAAATGATTGCTAACCGTCTTTGGTCCCCTGTAAAGAATACCAGTATGAAGCTGGGCAGTGGTGTCACACACCTTTAATCTCAGTATTCGGAGCGCAGAGACAGGCAGATCTCTGTGAGTTCGAGGCCAGCTTGGTCTACAGATCGAGTTCCAGGATAACCAGAACTTCACAGAGAAACCCTGTCTCGAAAAACGGAAAAAAAAAATACCAGTATGTGAGTATAGATTTCCTCCTACAGTGCTGGCAGTGGATATATCATTTTCCGTTAAAACATCGTCAAAAAATAAGCTTAAAGACTATGTTTAATGACTACTTTCACAAGATTAAATTTAGAACTCCATAGTAAGTTTTCAGAATATACTTTAAATCCACATTTGGCTACTTTGTTATTGATTGATAACCATTTAAATATTCTATCTATCTTTATTTATGTATGTATCATTTGTCTATATCTATCGTCTATTTTTATCATGTCTCTGTGTGTGTGTGTGTGTGTGTGTGTGTGTGTGTGTGTGTGTGTATGTGTGTGTGCTGTATAGTGAGAAACTGGCTTCAAAGGACTGAACACTAGATTGATAGAGCATTTTAAAGTCCTTGATAAATGTCAATATTTCATATTTTTGAGACACTTTTGTGTTTTTGGATTATTTGTGGTTTTATGAAAGAGACCCCAGCAGAATTTACATTTAACATAGTAAATGCCTTTTTACTTCCAATGTTTATACATTCTATCTTATCTTACTATGCCTAGAACTGTTTACTGAAGACACTAGATTAAAATGATACAAATTCAAATTCCCAGACTGAAGCTAATGTAGAAATTCTACAATAATTGAGATTCAGCATTGATCCCAGATCCCACAATTTATATTAGAAGATTGAGACCCAGTCCTGGTGAGCAGTAGTCAGCAGTTCCTTGATTCATTGACAGACTTGACAGACTCAGAGTTTTGTTGGTCAATGAAAAACTTCAAATGTGAACTAGTTCCTCAATAAAAGAAACTTTAAATTCTCAAATTTCAGAACAAACCTCTTTTGTTTAATCATGTCTCAGTTCTTTAATTTTATTGTCTCTATGGTCCTTCTTTCTGCATATGTTTTTATGGCACATGGTATATTAAACACCTGTACATTTAGCACTGAAGTCAGCCACCTTTTGTAGATACAGCCATGATGCCATGAGTGCTTGTGTCACTCACGGAATGTTATAATTTAGAAAATTAAAAAATATTACCATGTTCTTTCTGCTCACATTTTCTTTGAAATAAGCTAACACATGTTTACGTGTTTTGCTTGATTACAGCAAAACCCATTAGTTTTCCAGCTCATGGTATCAAAGAGTCAATGGCTGATAGTAGTTTTCCATTAGAACTGATCATTTTGTTTGTTTGGGTTTTGTTGTTGTTTGTTTTGGGAAGAGACTTACCTCACAGCAATCCTGTTAGCCTCTGGCTTTTATAGTCTTTTCTATTCCCTCTTCCAAGATATTTCCTGAGCCTTACGTTGTTTTGTAAATGTTTTTATTGGAACCGGGCACCCTCACCCACAGTCGGTTGTTGTCTGTTACTTAACTAGTTGTGGCTCTCTGCAATGGTATCTGCTATAAAAAGACACTTATTTGATAAAGGGTGAGATTTACATTTGCCCATGGATATAAGGATAAGCATTTAGGATGCAGGTAGAAATTTTACTAGTTTAGGAAAGTGGAAGTAGTGGGTTCTCCTCGAGAGTCCATGAGTATTTGGCTAAGTTTATGGTACCAGGCACAAATTCCCTCCTGCTTGAATAGAACTGAAATCCAATTAGGAAGCTGTTGGTTAACCCCAGGATATAAGTGCCTCCTATTGTACCTCTCAGGATATCAATCCATTTTGGTCATTGTGGTTCTCAGGCCTTACACTGGGATAGGAGTATTGATTGCTTTTCTGCCTTGGCAGCTTGCATGAGTGCTTTCAATACTAAGAGAGTCAGTCCTTAAGGAGCAGCTTCTAGGTCGGATGCAGAGCAGTTCCTCCAAGTCCTGTGTCTTAAAGTGTGTAGTTTCTGCAGCACTAGGGCCGTGCTTTCCTGTTCTGGAAGGCAACCAAGGGCAACAGCAACAGCCTCTATTGTCTGGGGAGTCTCTTGGAATCTTTTACTAACAACTGTGAAGGTTTCCTATGCCTGATACTGAGGCTTTTGTTAGACAGTTTGTAGTTTTGGGGAGGAACATGGTCACATCAAGTAGTGTAACTTCAAGCAAATATATATATATATATATGTATGTATATGTATTTATATATATACATATATGTATGTATTTGTATATATACATATATATGTATGTTCATATGTAACTTTAAGTAAATATAAAATAATGTGGTTCCTCATGGCTTTTTCAAACATCCTTAGGGAAGAGATGGTGGATCTAGGGGTACCTACGGGGGAAAAGTGGATGGGAAAATGGTCAAATTACATTACACTAAATTCTCAAAGAATTAATGAAATGTATTATTAATAAAAGAACTAAGCATCGTCCAGGGATTCATCTCAGTATTGTTCACAAATTGAGGCTCTAGTTTGTCATTTCTGGTTCTTTTCTCTTTTTCTTTGCTGCCTGGCTTCTTTACTCTTTCTCAGCAGTTACTCCCCTGCTGGTGGCCTTTGTGAAATCTGCCCTCTCAGGCCTGATCACAAATTCCTTAACTTCTTTACTCTTCAGAAAAGAGGGACACTGACCTTTGTATCTGCAACTAATTTTTTAAAATGGCAGAGCATAGATTTTCAATAAAATGGAGTTCATCCCTGAATATTTCAGCCTTGACCGAATGTTCAAGGATAAAGGAAAGAAAACTATAGTATTTTTTTTACAATTTATGGATTACTGCTAAGTTAAAGAAATTTCAGATGTCAAAGCCTTAAGTTTATCGTCAGGATTCTTCTAATTTCTTACTGGTCTCCAAGGCCTAGAGTAGCTTACTTACTACCAATTGAACTACTAAAATTACCTCATTGCCGCTTTGGTTTTTGGTTCAAATTTGGGAGGACTGTACCATGTCCTTAATCTCTCCTTACCTTGAAATGATCCATAGTCAAGATCCATGTTCCAGGGCATTCCTTTTTTAAACTTGTAGCTATGTAACTTTACCAGCTTGTGTATACAATCACAGGGTTGTGTTCCTGTCCTGGGACCCCGGAATATAATTGACCCACTGTATTCTGAATGTTTATCCTTGAAGAAATAACCCCTCCAAACCAATTTCTTTTCATCTCCTCTGAACTAAAGTGAAGGGATACTTAAATGGTCTTAACTTCAAGTCTCTTACACTCAACTGCTCAACTGTGTTAGTACATTGCCATTGTAAGGCATCTTCCAGAAATTAGCATCACATTACAACACAATCTTAGAGAATCAGATATTTAACGCATATAGCCAAGCCCACTGCCTCAACCACCGAGACCACTAACTACCCTTCTGAAATATCAGCATCAGGTTATTCTGCTACGTTAGGTCTACTTCTACAAGAAACAAAGACCAGTTGCTTGTTTTATATTTATCTAACTTAACTAATAAAGTCTACACCCCTATGTACACGATAGTGACAAACCTTAATAAAGGCGTGGTGCCTACTCATTGCCAAGATGTCTCACCACATGAATCATTATAAGCTTCATGTGAATGAATGGTGAATCCAGAAATATGTATCTTTTTTAATGTCTACAAGCATGCATTAATTTTATAATCAGTGTTTTTAATCATTCAAGAAATTTCAATATTGTAACCTAAAAATAAATTGTAGTTTAAATTTTTGCAGAAATTCTAGAGACTCTGTTGAGCCAGCTAAACTTGATTTGTCTAGCTGTGAGTTCATTTTTGTGTCATGTGGTAAGATGGGAAAATTATCCTCAAAGCATTACATACTTCCCCTAAGATACCGAGACTAAAGGTAAAATGGCATGATACCGGGGTATAGAGAATACATTAAAAAACTGAAGGAAAAGAAGAGAAAACCATGGTATTATGAGCTGTTAAATATATATGGCTTGTGATTTTTTTTTTACTACCTTGCTTTCATTTCCTCTTCATCTGTTTCTTTCTTAGTCTCATCCAAGTTCTTTTGCACTTAAGCCCATCTCTATGTCCCCATGTATTGTGTTAATGTATTAATCGTTTGTCATAACTTGCCTAATCATCTTAATATTTAAAAAATGTGTTTGTGATGTTGCCGGCTATAGCTTTTGAGTATGGTTTTGGGAAAGAAAAGAAAGATGGCTTGCTCATGCAAAAGAAAAAAAAATGACCTTGGGTTTATTTAGTATAGTAATTTATTACAAATTTACCAGTGGGCATTTTACAAATTAAAAGATCATTACTCTAAATGGTAATTATGGCAGAAATTTTAACATTTGGAAACTTTTTTAAAAATTATATGTTTAGCTTACAAAGTAAATTTGCAACATCTTTATTTATAAATGATTGAGCGTATGTACAGGGCTTTAGTTTTCATCTGGGTTACTGCTTGGAGCTTTAAGGTAAAACATATATACAGATATTTATTCACATATATATGAATGAACATATATACAGATATTTATTCATATATATATGAATGAGAGATGGGAAGAGATATGCACACTTGTTATGATTTGTGGGCAAGCAGAAACAGTTCATGATTTTCCTTATGTTAAACTTAAGGAAGTATAT
>CABHPH010149283.1:0-39966 GCA_902168325.1 Peromyscus nudipes
ACTCCCTCAGTCACTGCTTTCTCCCCTCCTAGAATGTTCCTGGATGGGATCCCAGCATAGTTGTCATCTTGCAAGCATGATCAGAGTTGGAAGGTACCCGGAAAGAGTAGAAAATAGTTCTTTTTTATTTCAGAGAAGCAAACCCGCTTGTTGATGGCTGGTCCCAGTGGCCTGTTCCTTTGACTGGCCTCTGAGAATGGCCTGCCCATGGTAGCTTTTATGGGCTTTAAATTCCTTATGCTGAAGGTGTTGCCTAAAAATAGCATAAGGATTTCAACCTTAAGGACAGAATAGAGAGCCTTCATCTGGGCTCAAGGTTTTTGGGCAACATCTGATTGAGTCATCAGGCCCTTTGGAAATGTCAAGATGCTAGTTTAATAGGTATCAGTTTGTGTCTCCCTGTTTGCAACAGAGAGCACCCGCTGTCAGAGGTGGAGCAGGGAGGCTTGAATTAGAAGACAAAAGAAGCAGACAAAACAACAAATATCTTTTCCTAGCTAGATTCCTAGAAGTTGAATTACACATTAGAGCAGAAAAAAAGTCACCGATAAACAATTTCTGGAAGAGACAAGCTCAGGTAAATAGCCACTCTCACATACATTGCACAGTCAATAAAAATTGGCCTCATCATTTGAATAAACATGACATGATTTCCTTTCTCATCAAAGATTTAAGGAGTCATGCTACGCAAACTATAACTCTCTCCAGTGAATGAAAGTATGTGAATAAAGTATGTGAGAAGGATTTTTGGCTGCTTTCGAGAGGAGATGCTGGTGCTTTGGTTTAAATGCCAAGGAATCCCAGTTTTCTACTTAGTATTTTTGAGGTTGTGAATTTCAGCTCTTGGCTAGGAAGTTTCTGACTGATGGGTCTTTTAGGCTCAAAGGTTCTCACCCAGGAGCTTGAAGAGCAGGGGCTAGTTAGCTCTTTTCTCTGCCTTAACCTCTCTGCCTCTCAAGTTGATGATTATGAGAGAAGCCAAAATTAGAAGTGTAGCATAGCAAGTGAGCTGACTGTTCTAAAATGTTCATTGTATATTCTCTAATTTTGAACCTGTCAAATGTTATCTGTCAATCACCTGCCTATAGCTCTTTAAGATTACAGAGTCGTGAATGCGCATAAAGATATTGGCTAAATCCTGTGATTAACAACGCAACTTGAAGAAGAAAAGTTAAAGCATACATTAAAAAAATACAAAAATGTATTTCTAATAAAGGCCCCAGTGTTCACTTATGAAAAACAGAATACGTGATTGGGAAAAAAAGGCATTTTTGGAGACTGCCGCACAACTGGAATTTATCTGATGTACCTTTAATAATATAATAATGCTGCTGCACCTGCAATGCTTAAGAACAAGAGAGATGATTAGATTTGTGCATGGAAGGTAAAATTACTGCAAAGAATTGCTTTGGGGAATATACAAGCTCCAGGAAATGAAATGGAATAAAATAAATACAAGGGAGAATACTGGTTTTCCCCATTGCTGGGTGCATTCAATTAATTGCTAATATCTCACTGAGCTATGAAAGACTCAATCATGGCCGTCGTTTCAATTTTGGAAATTTCCTCTTAAATACAGATTCATTAGAAAAGTGAAAGTCACTGGGTGGGGAATAAGCTTATGGCTTCAAATGCTGACTTTTCACAGTCAGCTGTAAAAGACTGAAAAATCTTGCTGAGATAATTTGAAATAATTCAGACGATATCCCTCCCCCTTTTATTTTGGCTTTATTGTCCTTAAAAGTTCTGTTGGAAGCTGAACTAGGCCAATAAGCTGGTCCAGTTTTCAGAGCTCTCTCTCTGCTTATGGTGTTATGGTAGGTGTTCAAGGGTCAGGAAGTGTAGTGGAGAGAGCTGGGGAGTTTTGACACCAACAGGTCTGGTTCAAATCCTAGACTTCTTGTTTTCCAGAACTATGTCTCCTAGTCACAAAACTTTCTGAATTCCAATCTTCTCGGAGGGGTATGGCGAGGGCTAGTGTAGTTAATTCATGCACCCTTTACACAGCACTGATATCTGGCAAATCCTGAGCTCCATGAGTTTATTGAGAGCTTAGTTGTGGTTGGGTTTTATGCTGATGAGTTCATGACCAACACATAATTGTACTATTGCTATACAACATGTATATTATATACACTAATATACGTATAAATACAACTATATATGTATTCACATAGAAATATGGAAATGAATAGTAGTTATAGAAAGGTTATAATATGATCTCAGGAACCAATGTTCTCGTCAGAGATATGATTCCATTTCTTTATTTCTGATTTTTTCTTCTTATTCTTGGAAGAAAGGGGCAGGCTTGGTGTTTCCAGCCTGGAGTACCAGTGACTCTAGAGGCTGCAGCAGGAGGACTACAAATCGGAGTTGTAGCTGGAAGTTCAAGGCCAGCCTAGTAATGCAACATAAAAAGTGCAAAAAGATGGAGGCTATCGCTCAGTTAGTAAGTGCTAGGCAGAGTGTGAAGTCCATGCTGAAACCTAGTGTAGCTTCCCTCAGGCGCCCAGAAAAGAGGAAGCTTGACTATAACTAACCAGAGTAACTACAGGAAGATTTAGGGAGAGTGTGATGAAAGGGAGGAGATGCCCAAGACTTTGGCCTCTTATGATGGGAAGTGTGTGTGTGTGTGTGTGTGTGTGTGTGTGTGTGTCCTCGAGGCATACTCCCTGGACACAACACAATGCAACCCATGGTTTTAGCACTCAAAGATTTTAAAATATATATATATATATATATATATATATATATATTAGACCATTAAATCATTGGTGTGCATACATAAATGACACATTGAGCTTATTCCCCTCATGCCCCTGTCCTCCCATTTCCCCTCCCCTCTTCTGTCATTCCTGTCTGTTCCATAGACAATTTTACTTCGATGTTCACATCATATGTACACACATGACTTTCTGTCTATGTAAGTGGCAGAACCACAGACGAGAGACAACATGCGATACTTTTCTTTCTGAGATTGGCTGAATCAACTTAATGGGATCATCTCCAATTGTATCCACGTCCCCGCAAACGCCATGACTGTTCTTCTTTATGGGAACACATTCCATTGTGGATATCAAGCACGTTTTTTCTGTCCATTCCTCTGGATCCAGGTTGGTTCCATATCTTAGTTGCTGTGATTGAATCTGCAGCAAACGCTGCTGTGCAAATATCTGTGTGACATGCTGACTTGGGATCCTTGGGCCAAATACCTAGGAATGGTATAGCTGGGCCATATGGAAGATTGTTTCCATCTTTGAGGAACCTATATACTGACTACCATAGTGACTGAATTAGTGTTCATTCCTTTTTTTTTTTTTGTTCAACTTGGTAGATTCAGTCCAGGCAGGTCCAGTCCCCTCCTCCCAGGCTGAGCAAAGTGTTCCTGCATAAGCCCCAGGTTCCAAACAGCCAGCTCATGCACTGAGGACAGGTCCCGGTCCCACTGCCTGGATGCCTCCCAAACAGATCAAGCTAATCAACTGTCTCACTTATCCAGAGGGCCTGATCCAGTTGGGGGCTCCTCAGCCATTGGTTCATAGTTCATGTGTTTCCATTCATTTGGCTATTTGTCCCTGTGCTTTTTCCAACCTTGGTCTCAACAATTCTCGCTCATACAAACCCTCCTCTTTCTCACCAATTGGACTCCTGGAGCTCCACCTGGGGCCTGGCTGTGGATCTCTGCATCTGGTTCCCTCAGTCATTGGATGAGGTTTCTAGCACAACAATTAGGGTGTTTGGCCATCCTATCACCAGAGTAGGTCCCAGAACATGGAAACAACTTGGATGCCCTTCAACTGAAGAACGGATAAATAAAATGTGGTACATATACATAATGGAATACTACTCAGCAGAGAAAAACAATGACATCATGAGGTTTGCAGGCAAATGGATGGATCTAGAAAAAATCATCCTGAGTGAGGTTACCCAGACTCAGAAAGACAAACATGGTATGTACTCACTCATAGGAGGATACTATGATGTAAAGCAGGGATGACTGGACTGCTACTCACAACTCCGGGGAGGCTACCTAGAGAGCAGGACCCCAGGAAAGACACAGGGATCGCCCAATGGCAGAGAAATGGATGAGACCTACATGGACAGCCTGGACGTGAGTGGGGGTAATATAGGGCAAGGGTCGAGGGAAAGAGAGCTTAGGGGAGCGGGAGATCCCAGCTGGATCAAGAACAGAGGGGGAGAACAAGGAATAAGAGACCATGGTAAATGGAGACCACATGAGAATAGGAAGAAGCAGGGTGCTAGAGAGGCCCACAGAAATCCACAAGGATACCTCCACAAAAGACTACTGGCAATAGTGTTCATTCCTAACAACAGCTTTTAATGTTGGCTATGGGTTACGTTATCAGACCTGACATGCAAAACACAGTTTGCAGTTCATTAATGCATAGGGAGGACAGTGTAGTCACACACGAAAATCCTCTTTTATTGCTTGAATGTCTTTAAACAAGCCCCAAACACCTGAATCTTTACATCTCTAGACAGCCTGCCTCGCTTGCCGTCTCCGTGAACCATGAATGCTGGCTCACCCACTTTCGGTGTTTGCAAACCATTTATTTTGCAGTCGTGGATGTTTTAAAAAGGGATGGACTTATTAGGGAGATCTTGGGCGTCTAAAGCTTAGTCTCCTGAGGAAATCTTTAGCCAAGTCAGGTTTTTTAATCGCTATGTTAGTCATCCTACTGATTACATAAGGAACCCGGTAGGAGCATTCAAATGCCACCAGCTCTTGGCAGCAGAATGGCAATGGGGGAAGCATTCAAAAGCAGGTCCTCAGAAGGCAGACATGGAGAGGGACCTCTAACTCTCTGCTCCAGAATATGCCTCTATGTTAATTCTGTTCTTTTATAAGAGAACTCACTGGAAGAGAAGCATAATTTGAATTAATTATTTGCACATATGGTGCATTCCTGATGTCAGCTAATGCTACATTAAGGACAGACATGCTGGGCACCCATTAAATAATCAAGTAAATATTTGTATTGTTTATGATAAATGCATTCCTTCTGTGGATATTTTCTGTGCCTTTGTAAACATTCCTTGAGGAGGCAGATTCTGTTTGTTGGGGCTCCATACCGGGCTTAAATCTGACAGAGAGTGCTGTTTAAATTCCAAACATGACAAAGAAACCTCACACCCACTGTGTTTTTTGGAGCTAAGTGAATATTTAGTAACACTTTAATATAATAGCCAGATCATTATGGTGTATTACCAAGCTGAAAGCTGTGTTAGTACCATTAGTCACATGCTCCCGTTCTCATCCGAGCCTGTGTGTTGTAAGTGTGTCTGTGTGATTCCCCACTATAATTCAATAGTAATTAGTGATACAATTAAATCAAACTGGCACCAAATGTGGATATTGAACCAACACAAGCACCAGGGTACAGCGTCCAAGTGAGCCGGGTCTCTGGGTATATATTAGGGTCAGGTTAAAGTGCCTTGGCTTTTCTTTGATGACACGTGTTATGTCACTGAAATGAAGAAAGTGCCTTGAAGGTGTGATCCAGGTTGACTCTTTACAGTATCCCCTGAAGGTCACACTGTCAAGGGGAGGTATGTAAAGGACTGTTTTCTGGCCAAAAGTCCCCCCCCGCAAGAATCCAGATTGGGAAAAGCTCCCAGGGTGTCTGGGAGAGAATGACATCAAGAGAGGAAGTCCTTAGGATGTGAGTGTCCAGTTCTCTGTGTGTAAATTGCTAACGACTGTGAGGGCCTGCTGGAGGAGAGTCCCAATAATGATTCTCAATAGGCTACATTAGGAAACCTTGACAGTTGGTGAATGGCGTTCGAAAAGAGCTTCTGGTGTTCCCTCTTTTGCCTCCTGGAAGGAAGGTGATCGTGTGCTCCATCATTCCCCTTAATGCAAGTGGGGAAGGGAAGAGTGGTTGTTCACCCGGAATTCAGTGAGAGCTCCACAGTTTGTGCCTGACTGTCTGTGAATGGAGACGGGTAACCATTTGGATGAACAACCTTTAGACATTTCTTGGAAAGTTAGAGGCAAGATCTCATTCATTTTCGGAAAGTGGGGAGAGTGGGCCAGCAAATGCTTTTATTCACTTTAAGGCCATGTGGCTGATCCTTGGCTACTTCTTGGCTGTGGCATTTAGTTAGCGACGAAGAACTATTAATCATTTGATATGTCCCTGCACTTCGCTTTAAACAACACAAATGCAAAGTGTATTTACTTTTTCTCTGACCTCAAAAACAGAATGCTGATCTCCTAAATATTCATTCATCCATTTGGTCATTTGCTGGGCTTTAGGAACTGTGCTGGATGAGGACACCAGAGGCTGAAACTTGTGATTTTGGAGGATACAAAATGAGAGGCAGGAGATGAACGGTCCTAAAAATGAAGCCGAAGCCGGCCACAGCCAGTATCTGAAGTCAATGCACTTTTTTTTTTTTTTTTTTTTTTTTTAAGGAAGGGCACCCATGAGTGGAATCTCTTCAGATGCTGGGACTGGGGATCAATTGCAACACTGAATGAATACAAGTTCCAAATAGAGTGTTCTCTGGCTATTCCCAAAGTGTTCTTATGACAGGAAAGCTCTTTCAGAATGTCAGGATTGGACTCTCTGTTCCCTGTTCCTTCTCTTCTATTTCTCTCTCCATTCCTTCCTTCCTCTTTCCTTTCCTTCCTTCATTGGGATTGAACCCAGGGCCTCTTGAATGCGAGGCAAGCTCTGCTCCTCTGAGACATACCACAGACTGTGATTTACCATTCTTTTTTATTCCCCATATTGGAATTAATCCAGACCATGGCTTTGGTCCAAGAGAGGGATTCTGTTGGTGGCTGCCATCTTCCTGGCTTTCTGGATGTTGGCACACAGCCTCTCAGCTCATCCCAGAGACCTCAGCCCCTCCTCAGTAGAAAGTTGTCTTTGATGGTGGGATGAGAACGAAGTGGCTTTCTTTTTGTTCAGGTTCTGAATGTTAGCTCCTCAGCCTTCACTTGGATGGCTTGCATTAAAAGTAGCAATTTTGATTTTCTCTTTGATTTTTAAGTTCAGATTAGTTTTGGTCAACAGTGAATAATCCAACTCAAGGTGTTACATGGATAGCCCATTGTTTTAATGACTTTGCTATTGCTGTGAAGGGACACCATGACCAAGGAGACTTGGAAATGAAGCATTTAATTTGGGGACCCATGGTTCCTGAGGGTAAGTCCATGACAATCATAGCAGGAAATGTGGCAGCAAGCAAGCATGACCCTGGAGGAGTAACTGAGAGCTTATATCTGATCCATAAGCACAAGGCAGAGAAAGAGACAGAATGGGGAATGGAGAGGGCCTTTTGAGATCTTTTTTTTTTTTTTTTGAGACAGGGTTTCTCTGTGTAGCTTTGCACCTGTCCTGAAACTCATTCTGTAGCCTAGGGTGGCCTTGAACTCACAGAGACCTGCTTGCCTCTGCCTCCTAAGTGCTGGGATTAAAGGCATGCCCCACCACTGCCCAGCTCAAAGGCCCACTTCTTAATTCATCCCAAATAGTTCTACCAAACGAGGACCAAGCATTCAGATATGTGAGCCTATGGGGGGGGAGGGGACCAGGAAAGCTCATGGCATTCATTCTAACACTGCCTTTGAAAGACAAGAGGTTCCCTGTTTAGACCTTGTTTGCTGACTGTTGCTATGGGAACTAAGTCCTTGAACCCTTTGAACCCTTGGACTGTCTGAGGCGAACCTGGAGTTTTAGTACTCACTCTGACCTGCTATGTTTTGTACATGCTATTTAATATAAGCATTTTCCTTTAAATGAGATCCTATCCACACTTCCCTCTGAAACCTTTCGCGACTGGCCTTGTTGTCTGTGTCATTGGTCTCCGATATCCCTGCTCCTGACTGCCCTGCTGTGGCCTCGGTCATGCTTCTCTACCCTAACAGCAAATAGACACCTGGGACCTCATTTGAGATCTTGCCTCCTCACCTGCTCTCCTCTGTCTGGAATTCCCCCTTTTCCCAAGTGTCATTTGCATCCTATTGAACGGAATTCTCAAGCTATGCATCTGTGCATTCCTATTTAAGACATAGGATATCACGGAGTGAAACCAAGTTACACTTTCCACTATGCAGAACATGACATTCTCCTATGGGATAGATGTGCCTCTCACCCCCCTTGTAGAGGTGACAAGAAATATGGAGGCTTCAGCAGGACCAAGCCCTGCCTCGTTGGCACTACACCTGCTGTTGCTTAAGCAGATTTCCTGACGGTCTCTGTCAGCTATTGTTTTGAGTGCACCTGCAAACAGTGGCGCCTAGATTCCCCGGCCGTGTTCTTATGGGACTTCTCTTCCACGGAGGGAGGTGGGGTTCACACCAACACACATGTCACAGGCTAAGCAGTGGGCGTGATAGGTGCTAAGGAGGCAGGTAGGTAGACTCCAAGATGGGGGAGAGAGAGCTCTTCCAGAGTCTGGCCAGATGGAGGTGAGTGAACCGAAGCAGAGTGACTGGCGAGGGAGCCAGAGTTTGGAGGTCTGGAGAGTAGGTGAGGCAACAGGGAGGCAGGCTTGGGAACTCCAGGTAGAGTTTGGATTCTGTACTGAAGCCAAAAGGGAGTCGAGCAAAGAGTGACAATCAGATCCATGGTGTGTGTGTGTGTGTGTGTGTGTGTGTGTGTGTGTGTGTGTGTGTTTGTGCCCATGTGTATGCACGCTCCTCCTCTGGCTTGCCATTCACCTTGTGTTTTGAGAAAGGCTCTCTCACTGGGATGGAGGGCTTGTAGATTATGTTAGGCTGTCCTGGCCATCAAGCCTGTCTCTGGCTCTTCAGCACTAGATTACAGGTGCACATTACCACACCAAGCTTTCTATGTGGGTTCTGGGGATGAAACTCAGCTTCTCACACTTGCCTGAGAAGCATCTTAGGGGCTGAACTGGCTTCCTAACTCCAGGTTATGGTTGTGACAGCAGATTCCTGGAGCTATGTGGAGTACAGATTGTGGTGGGCTGAGGGTGGCTGATGGGGACCAGTAGACAAGCATTCAATGTTTAGCCTCTTTTCCTTGGTCTGTAATGAAAGCTGTTATGATAGACCAGAACAGCACAGACAAGGTCCCTATACCTTCCAGAGAACAGCGTCCAGAGACAGTGCTCAGGAAATAAATGATTAGAGCTTGTGTCCATTTAATTTGCTTGGAGAAATGCCCATGATGGTACCTTCCACCCTTGGTCACCTGAAAGAATCATGTGTGTCTGGCACACTGAGGACATTTATCCACTCAGACAGTAGGTTCATCCTGAATAGAGAGCCTGTAATTTACTTACATGTGTATATAGTGGGATAACTCAGGTTAATGTCCATGAACACAGACCAACAATTAGCAAGTTAATTAGGGTCCTGATTTTAGTAGCAGAGGATAATCATTTATTAGCTTAGGTCAGACCCTGGGCCTTCCTGTGAAGTGACTTTGTGGGAATGTTGACTGAGGGTGAATCCCTACATCTTCCCACACAGAACTCACACGAGCTTGGGAACCTCATTATCTCACAAAGAGACAGCCTGGAGGACTGCTCGAAGTTCAGAGGCTTGGTTTTGACCAGTGTGGTTAAGTTGATGGCCTTAATATAAATAGAGTTCTGACATGATATGAATACTGCATTCGATGTGACACTGTGTTTGTGACTGGTGCACACTGTTTCTTTTAAAATGAATTATAGCTGGGCAGTAGTGGTGCACGCCTTTAATCCCAGCACTCTTGGTAGGCAGAGCCAGGCAGATTTCTGTGAGTTCGAGGCCAGCCTGGGCTACCAACTGAGTTCCAGGAAAGGTGCGAAGCTACACAGGGAAACCCTGTCTCCAAAAACCAAAAAAAAAAAAAGTAAAATGAATTACTTTTATTAATTTAATTATTAACGTGTGTGTGCGCGCGCGCGCACGCGCGTGCGTGCAGGGGTGGGTGGGTGGGAGTGATATGTGTACCATGGCACACGTGGAAGGTCAGAGGACAGCTTCTGGTAGTCTATACTTGTCCCTCTCTCCCCCCGACTTTTCTTTGAGGCAGGGTCTCTCTTGTTTTTGCTGCTGTATTCCCAAGCGATTCTTCTCTGCCTCCCACTTCCCGTAGGGATTGCCCCTTTCTCTGTAGGTTCTGTGTCCTGGAATCGCCCCCTTGTTTGTCGATTCTGGGGACCTCACTCAAGTCATCACAGTGAGCGATTTTTACCCGTGGAGCCATCTTCCTGGCCCTCGGCATGCTCTTTTCCACTTAAATCTCAGATCCATTAACATTACCCCAATTGAGCACTTAGAGAAGAACAAAGCAGAACACCCTACAAAGGGCATTGTTGCACCTTGGTGCTGAAAGGCATTAACAAACAGCCAGCTTTCCTTTTTTCTTGTTTTTCACATTGACAGCCATTGACCCACACCTGGGATTCTATACAAGAGACTGGAGATTATAAATCCAATTTAGAGAAGGGGAGAGGGCATGGATTGAAGGGTCAGCTTGCCATGGAGGAAGATTGAGTCGCGGCTCCTCTTTCCTGCAGTCAAAGGCAGTTTATTATGTGTGTTGTGATGGTGTTTCTCTCTTCTACCCTTCCCTCTTTCTTTTGGCACCAGTGTCTGCTTAGAGCAGTGGCCAAGTTGCTTAGCATGTCCCCTGCCTAATAAGGTGGATGGTTGGCTATGCTTCATAAGCTATAGAAAGGATGATGGACAAGGCATTTCAAATTTGTTTGGCTCCTGTTTCCTACCCCATCAGTCATGGATTGTACGAGTGAGTTGTTTCTGTTTGTGAAATAGAAGTGAAGAGGAGGTTGAGACAAATGCAGCTTTGGTAAGTCACTTTAGCTTTCTGAGAGAAGTCAAGCCAGGGCTCTGGAACATTCTTGATCTTCCTTTGTTCTCGGCATGTTACCTGTTGGTTTCGGCTGATGTTGCTTGAGGCAATGCTTAATATTAAAGCTCAAGTTAAGACAAAGGGATGGTCTTAAATGACATATTACCTTTTGGTCTTAACAATGCCTTGAGAGACTTACTTTTTGGCAATACAAGAAAACTAAGTGATGGGACCACTCCATTAGTGATTTTCTTGGCTGGGGTCCAGCAATCTAGTTGTCAACTGTGGAACAGTGTTGAAGGTTGTGGTTAAACACTCCTGTACTGTAGGCAGAATTATACCTCCCTTCTCTTAAGGTCTCTGTGTCCAATCCCAAAGCTGGAGAATGTCATTTGACATGGCAGTGGGACTTAGCAGACATGGTTATGTTTACAAAATCTTGAAGTGGGGAGATAGTTTTGGTGGGCTCAGAGAAATCACATGAGTCTTGCAAAGTGGAGACTGTATCCTAGCCATGGTGAGTGTGTGTGTGTGTGTGTGTGTGTGTGTGAGAGAGAGAGAAAGAGAGAGAGAGAGAGAGAGAGAGACAGAAAGACAGAGACACAGAGACAGAGACAGAGAGCGACACAGAGAATGATCATACCAAGAAGGATTTGGCACCCACTGCTGGTTCTTAGATATAAAGGGCTCTGTGCACAGAATTGCCATCAACCTTAAGTAGTAAATGATCCTGCCTCTGAGGCCCAGACAGGAGCTCTGTCCTAACAAGGCTTTGATTGGAGACCAGTGAGATGCTTGTCATGGTTCGGAGCCACAGTGAGAAGATGCATTTGTTTTGGTTGAAACCACACATTTGTAGTCATCTGTTGTAGGAGTGATGGGAACCCATACATCAGCTTTCCGGCTGAGCCCAGGCTCTGTATGCTGCAAGCAGAGTGGGCTGTTAAATATCCCAAAGCAAATCACTGGCTGCAAAATGTTCCAAAGAATCCTCACCTGTGCTCTTAAGTTGCTAGGAGGTCAGAAGGCAGGAATGATGGAGCTCCAGGAAGATGGGAGTGAATGTTCAGTTGATCCTCATGTATCTAACTCTGCTAGGTACTCACTGTCTTAACTCTCAGAGTCATCTGTCACATGGCTATATCATATTTTACATGCGAGACTCTGGTTCTGAGATGTTAGTACCTTTCCCAGGCTTTTTGCGGAAGTGGTGAGTGACATGAGGACATCCTGGACTTTCAGAAAATATTCTCTTTTCTTCTATTCTGCCCTTCTTAACAAACAAGTCTTAAGAGCTGGGACATTAACATTTAGTGGCCAGTTCTTCTGCCATAGAAACCAACGAGTCAAATGTGGTGGCTCATATCTACAGTTCCAGGACTCAGGAGGCTGAGGCTGGTCTACATAGTGCGTTCCAGGCCATCTGGAGATCAGAGTAAGTCCCCGTCTTAGAAAAAAAAGCAGAACCTTGTAGCATGAATCTTAAAAAGTTCTTATTAATAAAATCAAACCTGAGCCAGGTATTGGGGTGAACATTGGAAGGTCAGAGAGACAGAACAAACCACAGCTATCTCACCTCGCTGAATCCTCAACTGGTCTTGTTTCCTCAGACTGGATGCCCCGAGCCCTCATCCAGAATGGGTCTCAGCTGAACTGCTGCTAGAAGCCTGCAAGCTTAACCAGCCACATGCTTCTCCAGGCCAAAGGCTTCTCCAGGCCAAAGGCCTCTAGTTTCTGGTCCTCACACTTTATATACCTTTCTGCTTTCTACCACCACTCCCTGGGATTAAAGGTGTGGCTTTCTGGGATTAAAGGTGTGTATCACCGTGCCTGGCCGTTTCCAATGTGGCCTTGAACTCACAGAGATCCAGAGGGATTTCTGCTAGGATTAAAGGCGTATGCTACCACTGCCTAACCTCTATGTTTAATATTGTGGCTGTCCTGTTCTCTGACCCCAGATAAGTTTATTAGCATACACAATATTTTGGGGAACACAATACCACTACAGAACCTTGCCAGTCTCTCCTTAATGTTCAGTCACAGGTACGTGGATGAAGGTGGAAGACATTTTGTCTGCATGTTTCACAAACCCACAGTGGGCAGGTGGGACCCAGAGGAAATGGTTCATCTCTGTCCCCATATAAATCATCTCTGGGCTGGGCTTCCATGGCCAGCAATGCTTTGTAGTCTGCAGAATGATCACCTAGTTTGTTAGAAAGGCAATCAGGTTGGTATTTAAGAGGAAAGGATCTGAAAAAAAAAGATTATTTCCAAGTGTCACTTGGGACTGGCTTTGCAGCCTCGCCACCTCCAAGCCAGACTCAGGTTTGGGGGAGGGAAGCGCAGGCTGGATTAAATGCTCACAGTGTGACCATGACATAGTAGGACCCTCTGTAAGCCACTCAACAGTCCCACACATCACTCAGAGCGAATGCTGACCATCTATTGGTTAACACAGCCCAGCACCCTAGCGTGGAGGAAGATGGCTTCTTTGAATGTAGCTGAAATACTTATTGGCAGAACACTCCACAGAATTAACTCTAGGATGACTGAGAAGCATCATAAAAAGCACATCTGGCTCCCGATGATCTTCTTGCTGAGGAGAGAGAAGATTGATTGTAAAGGTGAACGGGAAGACTGGGGAGATCGGATAGTCAAAGTGGTTGCCTTGAAAGCATGAGGACCCGAGTTCGAGCCCTTGTACCTATATGAAACACCAGGTGTGGTGATGTGTACTTACCATCCCAGGGGCTTGCTGGTCACTCAGTTTAGTCTAAGATCTCGTGAGAGGCTTTGTCTCACAAGACAAAGTGGTGGGGCTGGAGACGTGGTTCCGTGGTTAGAAGCACGTGCTGCTCTTGCAGTCGACCCACCTGGGTGAGTACTCAGCACTCACCTGTTGGCTCACAACTATCTCTAACCCCAGTTCCGGGGGATGTGATTGGCTCTTTTGGCCTCCATGGGCACTAGACATGCACATGGTTTACATACATACATACATGCAGGAAAACATTTACACATATAAAATAAAAATAAATCTCAAAAGGGTATAATTTAATCTCTAGAAGAACTAATAAAAATAAAAAGCAGAACAAAAAACAAAACTGAATGGTTCTTCAGAAATAGCACTTGAGGCTGACCCCTGGCCTCCACACATATACTTGTGACCCCCCCATGCAATCATGCAAACATGTGTACACACACACACACATACACACACACACACACACACACACATACACACACACAGAGAGAGAGAGAGAGAGAGAGAGAGAGAGAGAGAGAGAGAGAGAGAGAGATTGGGGACAGGCTTTGGTGAACCGGCAGGGAGGAAACCCAGAGATCGCTTAACTGGCTGTGGCTGTTGGTGGTATATGTGTTTGCTCATGGGTTGGTTTGGAAAGATGTCCAAAGCATCCTTGTATCTCCCGAAGTTTAGAAAGCCTTAGCCTTCGGCCTGGTTCTGATGGCTGGACTTGAATATCTTATTACAGATCTGTGCAGCCAGGTGCACCCTACCTCTGAGATGCGAGGGGAAAACTGTACATCTTCAGGGTATCTTCACCCACAGGGACTGGACGCTGCCAGTTAGCCATTTGTTCTCATCAATTCCCTTGCTTAAAGTTGTACCAGCTTCTGCAACTTTCTCTTCTGACCAATGTTAGGATTTGGCCCATTTGTGTTGGCCATTCCTGTTGTAGACTCACTCACCTAGATTAGGTCTGGCACCTCCCGTCATATTGCCTGCCCCACCTCATCAGGGACTGATGCCTGTGTGTGTTTGTCCTCAGGCTTGAAGTGCCCTCTTCCTGCTGATTCCTACCTCTGGATCAGTTTCCATTTCTCTCCTGGTCATAGCTGCCCGAATGCCGTGGCTCTATGTAGTTATAAACATGTCTCATTAGGGAGCTGGGATAGGAATAGAGCCTCCAAATCAGTTCCTGGAGTAGGCTTGATTGACCTCCTTAGGTTTTTAGCTTCTCTTTGAGGTTTTTGCTATGATGCTAGAACCCAAGGAACATTGTTCTCAGCTCTGCAGCTTTGCTCTATGCAGGGAAGAATGAAAATCCTCGTTGAAACCACAAAGCGAAACCTGGCTCTTCTTCGTTGTCTATGGCAGACTTAGAGACTTTCTGGGTCTCTGCCTCGCCCAGTGTAATGTTTCCCAGCTCCATTTATTTATGGGCTAAATTAATCCTTCTCTACAGTCAACAAATTCCATGGTAGGAGGGTAGATTTTCACTATCCATTCATTGTTGGTAGACATCCAGGGTGCTTCCATGTCCTGTGTATTGAGAATAGAGTGGCTATGAGCACAAGCGAGCATGCACCTCTGTGGTAGGACACAGAGTCCATTTGGGTGCACGCTCGGGAGTGGTGCAGCTCGATCACGTGGTGGATTTATTTCTAGTTCTCACTCGGAACTGTCACTCTGATTTCCATAGTGCCTGCAGCAGTTGGCACTCCCACCAGCAGTGAGTAAGTGTTCCCCATTTTGCCAGCATTTGTGGTCTTTTGTTATCTTAATACTAGCCAGGGTAAGATGACTGGAGCAAGCTGAAATCTCAAAGTGGTTTTAGTTTGCATTTTTCTGATGGAAATGGATGGTGAACACTTAAAAATTATTTTTTTTGTTGTTAGCCATTTGTATTCCTTCCTCTTCTGAAAATTCTGTTCAATTCCATAGCCCACTTTTTAATTGGGTTGCTTGGTGCTTCATTTTTAAAAATTATTTGTATATTCTAGATCCATCTTCTGTCAAATGTATAGTGCCAAAGATGTTTTCAAGCATTCTCTAGGCTGGCTCTTCAGTCAATTAACAGTTTCCTTTGTATCAGAGAAGCTTTTAAATTTCACGAAGTCCCACTTCTTTATTGTTGATCCTATTTCCTGGGTGACTAGGATCAGATTCGGAAAGTCCTTACCTGAACTTGCATCCTTATGTGTGCTCCCTTTCTTTCTTTTAGAAATTCCAGAGCTTCAGATTTAACATTGAGATCCTTGATCCATTTGGGATCCATTTGTATGTGGGCTTAGAGAGAAGGATCAAGTTTCATTCTTCTACATGTAGATATCCAGTTTCATCAACACTAATAGCTAAAGATTCTGTCCTTAATGCATATTTTTGGCATCTTTGTAAAAAATCAGGTAGCTTTAGGTGAATGACCTTATATCTGGGTCCTCAATTCTATTCTATTGCCCAATGAATGCACTGTTTCTTGTTTGTAAACATGACCATTTAATGTATATGATAACATTTTTACTTCAATATCAATGTTTATTCAACACTGTTCAGCCATAAAAAATGATGTTATGCCATTTGTGGGAAAAGGAATGCAACCATGGACATTACCTGGATTAAGCCAGTCTCAAGGAGATGAATATTATATAAATTTCTTTCTTGATAACTGAATTTTCAAGACAAATACCTGTAGTCAATGTCTGTATTCAACCTGCTTTCAACAAAGCCACTCTTCTACCCAGAACTTTTGAGTTGTTTTCTGATCTTTTTTCTCCTATAACTTTTGGACTGATTCTTCTAGGACTTTCCCCATCCGGTTTCAACTGTCCTTTCATTTTCAAAAGTTTTTTCTTTTTTCTTTCTTTCTTTTTTAACGTTCCTTTCTCCATCTTCTGCTCTGTTGATGTTAATCATGGAGACTCTAACATCAGAGCTCCAGGGTCCAATCCTGATCTATTATTAGTCCGGTGATTGACAAATTGTCCAGTTTGTCAGTTTCAGCACCCCCATCTGTAAAAAGGAGAGCAGTATGAGCATCTCACAGGGTCTGGTATGAAGGTCAAACGTATTTTTGGGAGTGAGATGCTTTCTGGTACACTGGAAGCATTCCATAGGTGTGAGATACTATAACATTCCCTCCTGAAGGGATTAGTGATTTGGATAAAGGATATAGTGATGTCCCGTTTTCTTTGTTCTTATAAACCCCTAGTATATATGGCCTCTTGTTAGGCTTCCCCTGAGATTGGCCTGCTATTTAGAACATTTTTTAAAAGATACTATTTGTATCACTGTATCTAAACACAGCATAGTTTTCTTTCTTTCTTTCTTTTCTATTTCTTTCTGTCTTTCTTCCTTCCTTTGTTTATTCCTTCCTCCCTTCCTTCCTTTCTTTCTTTTTGAGGTGGGGGGTGGAGGGTGTGTGTGGTGGTATTGTGTTCCCCAAAATGTTGTGCACCCTAATAAAGTTATCTGGGGTCAGAGAACAGAACAGCCACTATATACAGAGGCTAGAAAATGGTGGCACTCATGCCTTTAATCCTAGCATTCCAGAGGCAGAAATCCGTCTGGATCTCTGTGAATTCAAGACCACATTGGAAACAGCCAGGCATGGTGACTCATGCCTTTAATCCCACGAAGTGAGCCTTTAATCCCAGGAAGTGAGGGCAGAAAGCAGAAAGGTATATAAGGTGTGAAAACCAGGAACTAGGCTGGTTCAGCTTTCAAGCTTTCGAGCAGCAGTTCAGCTGAGATTCATTCTGGATGAGGACTGAGAAGCTTCCAGTCTGAGGAAACAGGATCAGCTGAGGAATTGGCGAGGTGAGGTGGCTGTGGCTTGTTCTGCTTCTCTGATCTTCCAGCATTCACCCCAATAACTGGCCTCAGGTTTGATTTTATTAATAAGTATCTTTAAGAGTCATGCTACAGGTGTGGATCAGAATGTACCAACTAAAGACATTTCCCCAAGGTAGCATACATAGAAATCTTGCTTTCAGGCCCAATCCCTTGCACATGCATATGTGATATTATCTTTAATCAAGAAGGCTAAATGTATTTTAGGTATGGATCATTAACTTAGTCTTTTCACACTGCTACAACAAAGGACCATAGTCTGTGCAATTTATAAACCACAGAAAGTTACTTCTCACTGTTATGGAGGCTATGTGCTCAGATGGTACAATACAGGGCAGAATGACCTTGCCCCTCATGTCCCTTTTTAAAGACAGTGATCTGATCCGTGAGTATAGCCCTCTCATGGCCAATCACATCTAACAGGTGCTTCCCACTTAAATCTGTTGTTCTCAGAGTCAAGTTTCAACCTTAATTGTGGAGGGGCCCAAGCGATCAAACATAGAACCCACTTCCAGAATTTATTGCAGTGTCATTGGTTGGAGCTTAGGAACTAGGGACAGGCTAATTCATCTATGAAGACTGGTTAGGCTTGGATCATCAGACCGTAGAAGTAGTGTCTTCATGGTGGCTTTTGCTATTTTGAAACTTTCTGTTCTGATTCTCTACCTCTCTCCCTTCCAAAGGAATCCCATAAAATAATTGGCCTTCAGGTCTTACTTCGAAGCTCATTGAGAATGCCAGACAATGAAAGAGCCACAGTAGGCCAAGTTTCTGGTCGCTAGCCCAGCTTTAGGAAGTCAGTCACCCTTCCCTAGCAGCCAGTGAGTCAGACCAGGTTGGGTGCCGTGATGACCTAGAGGAAAAGTCAAAGGCTCGATAGCAGGGTCCTTAAAGAGTTCCAACCATTCCAAAGTTAGTTTAATGAAAAGAGGTGGTTTTGTTTTTAATCATTTCATCCATTTGCTCTACAGCATAAGCACTTTGATTTTACCCTCTCTTCAGGAAGGAAATTCACTTTGAACCACACATTTCAGTGTTGAAAATGTAATGGCGGAAAGACTTCAGTAGGCATGTGATGGAGGTTTATCTCTGAAAGAGGAGTCAATGGGGGTTCTCATATTTATACTTTAGTTGAGGGAGGTGAGATAGCATGATAGATAAGAATGGAATATTAAGCTGAAAACCCAAAATTGGTGATTGTCAGGAACATGATCCTGGACATGTTCCTTCCTGATGGTTCTAGTCTTCAGCGTCAACTGACTGTTGAGAGTTGCCCAGGGGATTAGTGAAGCATGCTGTGGGGTGCGTTGTGGTTGGTTGTTTTACTCTTTTTACTCTTTGCCTCTTTTGGGGGCCTGCCGCCCGGCTCCCAAATAATCATACAGAAACTTATTCTTACTTATAAATGCCCAGCTTTAGCTTGGCTTATTTCTAGCTAGCTTTTCTTAAATTAGCCCATCTAACTTTCGACTCTGGGCTTTTACCTTCCTCTATTTCTGTATTTCTTTCTTCACTTCTTTCTCTGTGGCTTGCTGTGTAGCTGGGTGGCTGGGCCCTGGAGTCCTTCTCTTTTTCCTGCTCATCAGTCTTTCTCTCACCAGATGTCTCCCACTATTTATTCTCTCTGCCTGCCAGCCCCGCCTATCCTTTCTCCTGCTTTGCTATTGGCCATTCAGCTTTTTATTAGACCATTCATGTGTTTTAGACAGGCAAAGTGACAGAGCTGGTTAAATAAAGGCAACATAAAAGAATGCAACACATCTTTGCATCATTAAACGAATGTTCTACAGCATAAACAAATTTAACGTATCTTAAAAAAGTATTCTACAACAGTGTGTCTGTGATGATGTTGCTAGAGGCATTTCATCATGGGGCCTCGGGCCTGGTGAATGGATTAATCCCTGAATGGGTACATAATAGGATGCTATTGTTGCAGTGGTTCTTAATCTGTGGGTTGTGACCCTTTAGGGGTCGAATGACCCTTCCACAGGGGCCACCTAAGACGGTTAGTAAACACAGATATTTACATTATGATTTATAACAGTAGCAAAATTACAGTTATGAAGTAGCAACGAAAATAATTTTATGGTTGTGGGGGTCACCATAACCTGAGGAACTGTATTAAACAGTCAAAGCATTAGGAAGGTTGAGAACCACTGTGTTATTGGGAGGTGGTGAAAGGTATAGCCAAGTTCGAGGAATTCATTGGGGAAAGTTCATGGGCTGTATCTTGCCTTAGGCTTTTCTCATACACACACACACACACACACACACACTCACACACACACACACACACACACACACACACACACAGCCTCTGCTTCTTGACCACTACCAAGTACACTGTCCTGCTCCATGCCCTCCCTGATGTGAAGGACTGAACTCTCCAAAGCCATGAGGCAAAAAAATCTTTCCACCCCTCAGCTGTTTCCTCAAGTGTTTTGATAGCAATGAAGAAGTAACAAATACACCTCTATGAAAGATTTCTCAGGTGAGGTCAGAGACATGCACATGTTAACACACGTTTGCACATTTTTTTCGAGTATGGATGAACTAATGCATGTAAAGTGCTTAGGGAACACAGTAATGGCTCAGACAGTGGGAGCTCTGCTGGTAAGCACTCACTGAGTGTCTTTTCATGAATATGAAAGGGCCAAGGGCCACAGAGATGAATGAGAAATGTCTCCTGCCTTTGAGGGTGTCATGTAGAGATATGATGTGGTAACATATTATGTATCTATAACAGCTCCTTGGAGGTAGAGGCAGAGGATCAGGAGTTCAAGGGTATCTACAGCTACATAATGAGACTGAGACTAGCTTTGGCTGTGGGATATCTCAAACAAAACAGAACAACACAAAAACTACAAGATATGGGAAATTTGTGAGTTTTAGCCGTAAAAGAAGACATAATTGATTTGTGAATGTTGCAGAGGGATGGTGGAGATGCCTTTCAGGTATCCATCAGGCTGTTCAGGATCTGGCTTCTCATAAATCCAAGAGCCTAATATTAGGTTTTTCCTTTTATTGCTTATTACACTCCACCTATACTCGTCACTTCCACTGACTTAAGAGTCACTCAGCGGAGATGCTCTGAGCACTGGATGTACATGGTCTGGATGTACAGTGTGCACAGACCACACACTGGTCTGTGTGGAATGGTGAACGATGCAGCCTTGAACCCTTCAAGAACGCCATTCTGCTAGTGCCTCACCCATGCTCGAATGTTTTCCCTTTGATGTGTTCTCCAGGCCAGCTTCCATCTGTCCTCTATATCTTCAGTTTTCCTCCTTCCAGCAAACCTTACTGGTCTCTGAGCTCAAGCCTAGCCTCAGCGAAATGCCACCATTAACTCGGTATGGTTTATTTGTGTCATTGTTTCCTTCCTCATCCACTATACTGGCAGCTCCGTGATGTCACAGGCTGTGTTGATGTTACTGTCATAGATGCCAGTGAGGTTCTTAAAATATGTATAATGACCGAATAGAATACTTGATGTGGTATTAAAATATATTTTCATTTCACCAGTACAGATGGGCATATGCAGAATTTTAGTGGAAATAAATACATTTAGAATGGTATGCTTGTTTTGGCTCTTTGAAAAGATTTTATGCATATATATATATACACATATATGTACATACACACATATGTTTTAATTGTTAAAGTATGATCCCAAGGAGCTAGAGTCTTTATCACTGTAATGCTTTCAATCAGGTTTCTTTTCCTCCTCACAGGATTAGCTCTTAAGAGTGCTATTTTCCTTGGGATTTCTGAGTGATCTTTCATCTTTGTGATAGTATGGGTCGCTCAGAACGAAAGTCCTTGGGTTCTATAGAGGCTCAATTCTTCACTTACACAATGTGACTCTCCCCCTGATTTCCCATGTCATCAGAGGAAACCCAAGTGTCTGGAGACCACTTAAAGACAAGAGCAAATAGATGATGTAGGGAACACCAGTCGTGCATTTGTTTGCCTTCTGGTGTTAGGGAGGGGAGTTAGGTGGTCTTTGTATTCCAATGGTGGTAGTGTCAAGTATTGCTCAAACAAACGTCATCTTTTTGGCTCAAGTGATGGAGCCAAGCTGTGGTCTTATTCTCTCTTGGAAAATGTGGCCGTTCCAGTTTCCAATACTGTTATGCAAAAAATCTGCCATCATCTCAATGATGCTGTTGGACTCAGACGGAAACCCCATAAAATCGTATGGGTGGTATTAATTTAGTCACCTACGGCTTAATAGTCATTTTATGGACATTAAAGAAAAGTTGTGTAGCCATAATGTTTTATCTGTCTTTATGGTCTCTTATGCTGTGTTTAATCAATGTAATTATGGGAGGAGATAATTAAATATAGTACTATACAGTTCTTAAGATTTTAATGCTGTTATTACTAATTTAACCACAAAACATGATGTATAAGAGCTAATGGCACATCTTAAAGAAAAATACCCAGTCAGAATTTTCAGGAAGCAATTTGAATGACAGAGGAGATGTTGTATCCTTTTCAGTTTATTTATGCCATTAAGTCTACTTTTTAGTCATAGCTAGCAAGGAAAAATCAAGAGGAAATGATATTTGTCCTACTATTTTTGAACCAAGTTGTATGTCTCGACTGCTCAAGTGTTTGTATCAAAAATAGTTTAGTGTCCCCAAAGGCTAGTCATGACTACAGTTGCACACTGAGATCACACATGCAATTCATTCTATTTATGCATGCTCAATACACATTAGCCATAATTTTGCTTAGGCATAAATAAAAATAATTCCATTAAAAAATGAAAACAGGATATCCAAATGACTGACAAAACTGACTGCCTTGCTTTACTGGAGGCTGGACTGAGCTCCTTTGCAGCTCTGAGAGCTCATGTTTTATAGCTAGTTGGAACAACTAGAGTGTGCTCAGTAGCATGTCTGGTGCAACAGGTATTTTTAAGTGAACTACTTGTGTGTGCACATGAACATGTGCGTTTGTGTACCAAGGCATCATGTGTGGATGTCAGAGGGCAACTTTGTGGAGTCAGTTCTCTTCATCTTACTTTTATCTGGGTTCTGGGAATTATATTAAGGCCTCCTGGCTTGCTTTACAAACACCTCCACCCACTGAACCAGTTTGCTGACCCTTGACACAAGTTTGTAGTGGAGACCATAGAACACGTAGGATTTATGTTAGAGAAATCAGGGTGTGAGGTAGGCAAATTAAAAAGTCTCGAACTCTCTGGAGTAAAATCATTGCACTCCTGTCTAATCTCTGAGCTAGAGGTATGGAGGCCTGTGTTATGAGAACTTAGTTAGGAGAAGGAAAGTAAATCATTCAACAATGTGGGAGGCTTAACACATTACACAAGTGAATACAATGGGCTATTATTCAGCCTCAAAAAGGGATGTTATTCTGATGCACGTATGACATGGATGGGCCTTGAAGATGCTGTAATTACCGGAATATGCCAGATGTAAAGAAGCAGATGCTGAGTGATGCCAGTGATGACAAGATGCCATTTGTATGAAGGTCCTAGAAGTCAAATTCATGATGGCAGAAGGCAGACTAGCCTCCTAAGATGAGAGAAGGCAGAAATGCCAGCTACCTTTTGATAGGTACAGCAGAGTGCCTGTTACCATGTCCTGGGGTGTATCCATACACCAATATTAATGAACTTAGTACCATGAACTACACACTTAAAATGGTTAAGTTGGTCAATTTTATGATATTTATATTTTACCACAATAGGGAAAACAAGATCTGTAGGGACTGATTTTTGCAAACAATGGGAAGGTATTCTAGGCTTATGGATGGGAGGAGGTGAGCAGAAGGAAGGGCTTGGAATGAAGCCATTGGTTTTATGCAGTTGTGTATTTTGGTTGGCAACTGTGCTGAAGCTTATCGTTGTTTCTAATGCATAAGAAGATGACTCTGTGGTCCCTGCACTTTTAAGGTGATACAGCACAAATAGCATCAGTAGGTGGAAATTTCCAATGGGAAGGGTATTGCGGGATTGGAAGTGGGATGGCAGGAAAATGAAATGTATCTTCTCTCTGAAAGACTTCTTGGCAGTGCAAGAGTCATTTTGATTTCTTTGTGTACTTCTAGAAAACATGGGCTGGATGAGACATGAGGGCCTAATGTTGCAAGTTAGCAGCCTGGAATTAATGGAAAGTGTGAGACAAGACCCTCTGTCTTTAGAGTAGTTTTGTATACTGAATTGATGTGATGTTCTTTTTCATTCCCCAGGAAACATGTTCTCATTGTGTGCTCCAGGGAAATGATTCAAACACATCATTAGAACACTTTTCTTCCTTTTTTTCTTCATTGGAAGATGCCACAAGCTCCCGACTTTTCAATTTGAACCAAATTTTTCCTTTTTTTTTTTTTTTGTTCTAATAGCTGTGTGTGGTTCATTGTCTTGTAGGATTTCACAGCCAGAAAATCAAAAAGGGGTACACACATCACCACATCTCATCTTGGTTTAGAGACACAGTTGGGGCCAAGAGGGTCGTCATTGAATCCTTTTAGAATTCTGTTGTTTGTCTGATGATAAGAACAGATGATGATGGCATGGATAAGCAAGGTGACATATATTGGGGCATGAAACTCAGGGACAAAGAAATGTCCCATAGCATGATTATGGAGAAAATCTGGGAGGCCACTCCTTGGAGGACAGAGAGGAAGCAGCTCTGAGGGGAAAGGGGTGCACTCTGAATTAAGTCACAGCTCAGGTCCATAGGTGCCTCACTTGGCTTGTGAAATCTTCGTGGTAGGTCAGATAAGCTAGATATGAAGTTTTGAGTTTAGATCTGGGGCTCCATGTAGCATCACTTTTCATAAATGATTTTTGGACAAGTTATTTACTTCCCTAAATTTTGGTTTTGCTGTTTATGAAAGAGTAACAATATCTTTCGTGTGGAGCCGTCTGGAGAGTCAGGGAGGCAAGGTTTGTAATTGCCTGTGCCAGGAAAGAAAGGCTGCCACCGTGTCATGGGGTGAATGGTCAGATATCATCCCCACTGGAGGTCCTTCTACTTCCTCTGTTCTCATCTCCTGCCCCTGAAGGAGCCCATGTGCACTCCAGGCTCATACCTGAGAGAGCCCATCGTCTGGTAGACTGGTTTGTTTGTGTGTCTGTCTCCTCACAGCACTGTTGCTCCTTTAGGTTACAGACTGTGCTGGTCAAACATGAAGCTCACACTCTGGGAATTGACTGTTCAGGGAGTGATTGAGCAAACCAACGGGAGAACGGCTTTCTTAGGCTTGTTTTGCACAAAGGAGGAATAAGACCTCGCAGGCAGAGACCGGTGACTCTGGGTAGGTTGTGTGTACAGGTATTGGTGAGAGGGTGAAGATGGGCTCTTTTCATAAATGGAAAACTGAGATGTGGTTTTTGGCTTTCTAACATTTCTCTACAAAATTTATTAGAAGATTCTTTGCTTGCTAAAGGACTTGGAGAGAGTACAAACCTTTTGGATTATAATTATATTTAACATATATTTGGATAATATTATAATTAACAACAGAAAGAAACTTAAAGGATTGCTGACTTTTGATCCAATGATTCTACTTTTGGAATTATTTACTAAAGAAATAATTGAAAATTTGCAGAAAGAACTTTTTTGTAGACAGTTGTTCATGGTAACATTTTGGAGTAGCAAAAAAATAAGTGAGGGCCAGCAAGATGGCTCAGAAAGTAAAGGTGATTGCCACCAAGCCTGACAACCTGAATTTGATTCCTGGAACCCGTGTGGCAGAAGAAGAAAATAGACTTTTCAAAGTTGTTCTCTGAGTTCCACATGAATACCACAACGCATGTGCCCTCCCCACTAAATAAATGAATGTTAAAAAGATTGAAAAACAAAAGACAAGTATTTATCAACGAGTACATTTTAGCAAGAATATTTAGATATGTTCACACACTAGAATAAGGTGTAGCCATTGAAACTGATGTTAACTAGGGTCATAATCTCAAGGATAATATATATATATATTATATAATATATATAATTAGTGATATATGCAAATATATGATATTTGTTAAATTACAAGAATAATGCACATATTTGACAGTGATTGCTTTCATATGTATTAAGAATGGTGATTGCTCTTTATAGTTTTCTGAATTTACAATAGATACTTCTTTCTTTCATAATTTGGAAGCAAAACACCCCAAATAAGCTCAGTTTCCGCCATTCTTTTGCAATTAGACGAGGCTGCAGTTGGGCATAACTTTCCACATGCATTTCAGAAGAAAATACCATTGCTCTAGGGGCACTTACTCCACCTCATGTCTTCCTAGTGGCAGAAGAGGCCGGTGGACTTGTGGACACATGAGAGCAAAGCTCTCCTGAGCAGAGAGGTGGAAGCCGTGCTTGGGGCAGAGGCAACAGGTCCTCCGGAGGGAAGTGGGGACAGATTTAGAGAAAGTACACAGAAAACAGAAAGACTTGACAGGAACGGGGAATGGAGGCACACGAAGAAACGCAGAGAAAGACTGTATTGGAGGAACACAAAGAATTCCCCCAAATGCCTTTTGTTGCTCCAGGCCTCCTTGTGTTCTGGATAATAAACCAACAGGCACTTTGCTGTTATTTATTTAGCAATTGTAGCATTAAACAGTAAATAAATTGGCCAATCCACCTGACTTCTGTCTCTAGGAAGCATTTCTAATTTAAATTGGAATCCAGACAAAGTTTTCTTCCCACGAGTTCCTGCCTCCTGGAGCAGCTGGTCTCCCTTGGGACCTCAGCCTTGCAGCCTGGACTGTGTGCGGTTGTTGTCTGCACACAAACACTCTGTGTTACTGAGTATAGGGCCCTCTGAAGTCTCTCCCAGGGTGGTGCTACACTTTTTTTTATATCATGAACTGGGATTTACTGAGACTGGTGACATCCATGCCACTGGCATCTGTCACCTGCTGACTGGCATCTTACCTCTGCTTGTCACCTAAGCAATTGAAAGCATCACTTAATTTCTCAGGATCTCGGGTTCATCGGGGGTAAATGAAAGCAGTCAGGCCCAACTGCAGGGGCAGTATGAGTGACACATGTCCATCATCTCACACATACTTGGTGGTCCTCCACCGAATCCTTGTTCCACTCATTGTCTTGCCTACCTTATGCCAACAATGATGCTAAATGATTTCCAGGGCTCCTGCCTGGTAATTTGGAGAGACAACTCCCATTATTTCCTCTGAATGCAATAAAGTTGTTTTGAGTACATCCTGATAAGTAATTGCTTCCCTTAATGATACTCCAGTGGAATACAATATGGAAACCTCTGAAGGTTTTTATTCTCGAAACTAATTTTTAAGTACAAGTGCTTCCAATTAGTCCTGGCTCCGTGTGATTTGTAGCATACCAAAAAGACCAGGGGTTCTAAATATAGAAATCAAAACACTTTGTATCCTCTGAAAGCCAAGTCAGAAAACCTTACACAAAAGGAGAACAAGCTTACGTTATTCTCCAGTGTAGCTATGCATCACATCCTAGGGAATGCCTTCTCTCCAGCTAATGGGTATCTTAGAAAGGGGAATGTTCAGTCTGTTAATGACTCATGCCTTGGGCTGGGGAGATCATTCAGTCAGTAAAGTGCCCACCTTGTAAGTGTGAGGACCTGAGTTCCATCCCTAGCACCTATGGGGGTCGGGGGGGAATGTGAGCAATGGTGGTGCACGCTTGTGATACCAATGCTGGACAGGCAGCCATAGGAGGGTCCCCGCAGCATGCTGATCACTTAGTCTAGCATACTTGGCAAGTTCCAGGCCAATGAAAAGCCCTGTATCCAAAAGAGGTGGATGGTGCTTGAGGCAAAACACATGAGTTTGTCTTCCAGCCTACACATACATGCATAAACACATGCATACATACCCATACATATGTGGGCATCACACACACACACACACACACACACACACACACACACACACACACACAGAGTTCAGGGGCAGAAGTGCCTGTAATTGTAGTACTGGGGAGACAGAGACAGGAAAATCCTTACAGCTTGCCAGCCAGCTAGTCTAGACAAATGGGTGAGTTTGAAGTTGAGTGAGAGCCCTTGTCTCAAAAAATAAGGTAATAATGAAGGAAGTGCCTGACATTGACTTCCAACGGCCACATGCATGTGTGTGTGTGTGTTTGTGTGTGTGTATGTGTGTGTGTGTATGTGTGTGTATGACACACGAAAAATGGAATGAAGAGGCTGTCACACGACAGCTCAGGTTTCAAAGTAAGAGACAAAGACCCCCACCAATTAGTGGGAGGAATGTCAGGGGATTTGTGTCTCTGATGCCTTATGCTGGTAGAGAACACTTATCGATGAACATGGGACACAGCACACTTTCAGGGATGATGACCTCAACAACAACAAGGGAGGGGCCAGAAAGTCAGGCAGCACATTTGCTAGGACAGTTGTGATGCAACCGTGAGGCCCAGGGAATCCATATGTTACATGACAGGGAGTGGGAAGGAAGCTCACTCCCTTGTTTGTGCACACGCAACACAAAGGTGTTGTCTTCTTGGGCAGTTGCTAGCTCTTGCACACCATTTCATTTATTCAGGCGTGCGAGCCAAGAGACATATGGGCATTGCACTCAGTGCTAGACATATACGACTGGGGAATAAAAGAAATTAGCCAATGGTCACCAATGAATAATTACTTGTGACTGTGCTAAGACTGTGAAAAATCAATACTCAGGGCCCCCCAGGGTCAGAGGAAGACCCAGCTTTGTCCTGCAGATGCCGCCGGGTCTGGAATAAGAAGGTTAGGGATGAGGGGCTGCCAGGTAAAGAGTGGTAGCAAAAGCTGCTGGTGGAGAGGAACAGAGGCAACTACTTTGGTAAATGCAGTATTCCAGTGTTGGGGACCACCAGAGCCCCATCCCTCGGACTCCATCACTGCAGAGCCTCCTTAAGGCCTGGAGATTGAATCCTAAGGGTAATGGGGTTCATTGGACTGGTAGCATTTGAAGACTTCCCCAAATCACTAAGTTTTTTTTACCTGAAGAAAAAGGAAAAAAAAGCTTAAAGAGTTGAGGGATGGTGCTGAGGGATGAACTTGGTTGGTTTCACTTGAACAAATAAATCACCAGTTGCTATTTATCTCCAATCAGCAATAGTCCCAGCATGCTCACCCGGGGTCAGTCTGGACAAAAGCAGCCCACCCTGCCCCTCTCCACATTTGCCAGCCTGTAATAGCATCCTTATCAGAGGAAATCTCTCGATTCCTCCCCAACATAAACTGTTTGCTGGCCAGCCAGGGTCAGCGGGGCCCGCTAAGCCCTCGGACCGACCCAGGTGCCCCTGTTTGAACTGCAGAGAGTTCAACAGAATTGAAGCAGCCAGGCCGAAGCGGTGATGTTTACCTAGACAGGTGAGAGGCAGGGACTGGAATTTCTCTGAGCTTGTGATTAGCACCTGCACGCGCCAGTTCACCGACTGAATGGTCAAGCAGTGAGTGCCACCAAAAAGGGACAAAATTGCTTCCCCACGGCTGCCCTCAAAGAATTGAGCCATTTAAAACCAGTTCCCCTCATGCAAGGAAGAGAGCTTCCCATAGATTACAGTGGACTGTGTGTGGAAAAAAATATCCCCCTGGATTGCAAAACACACAAACAGCATATATGGCTATCACTTTTTCTCATGCCTTTGAGGAAACAAAATAGCTTCTCTTGAGGCGAGAGGTGAGTTTAAGGGGTTAACTCTTTAACTACCCATTAGACAAGCTGCCTGGGCTGACAAGCCTGAGGATTTCAAATGAGTAGTTTGGACAGGAAAAAGTCCTCCTTGCCCACAGGGGTTAAACCATGGAACACACTGCAGAATCCCCCTTTTCTTTTGTTAATGGGAACTGACATTCCCTACAATCAAATGGGACAGAACTTAATCATATTCTCCATGACAGAAGAAATTAAGGTCTGTGGTAGAAGACATTATAATCTTGACAGAATTTTCATGCCTTCCCAAAGCCCAAATTACTCTGTTTACTAAAATCACATGTTGGCAGAGCTGTGTTTGAATGCTCTGATTGGGGCCCTGTTAATTCCCATTTCTTGGGGGAGGGGCTGCTTGTGTTAGCCCTGGCTGACTGTCATTTATCTTCCGATGGTGCTTGAGCAGATAAGTGGCCGGTCCTCAACCCTTTGACTGGAAACCAACCCAGCGCCTCCGGATGACTTCAGCCTTTGTCAGGGCCAAAGGCAGCAGCAGCAGCGAGCCCTGAGTCATGTTGCTTGTCTCTAAGGCCCAGCATGCTTCTTCCTTCCCAAATGATCTGTTTGGGGTCCGGTAGCAGTGAGCTGCCAGGAATGTACTCGGTACCTGAGGTCCCATCTCCTTTTAAAAGAAAAAAGAAAAAAAAAAGCCTAGTTAAAATGATGGAATCTGACACCTCTGGAAATCTAAAAGTAGACATGAAGTTACTTCATTTGGTACACAAAGTGACAATCTAAGTGTCCACAAGGGTTATAGCAGGAGCTCGGGTAGGTTGACCCAGTGGCCGGTCAGGATGGATGCTGGTGTCTAGCACGTTGGTGTTTACGTCACAACTGATTCTCCATGTGTGATTTTCTGTGGTGTGACTACGGCCGGCCGTCCAGGCCAATTTCAAGCTGTGGATGTGCTATCAACTGGCTTGCAAAACTCCTACAAATTGAACAACTGGCTCTCGGGAAGTCAGTATGAGTCCGTTTCAACACAACCCCGCCTGTAGGATGTCCCCTTGCTCTTATCCCTGCACACACCTGCAGCTCCACATACACCCGAGGCAGGCTCTTCTTCTAAAAATGTGCAGTTGCAAGAGACACCGAGGCACAGCCTGGCTGGGAATAAAGAACCTGAAGTGTTACCAGGTGAACCGTCAGTGCAGACAAGAGGAAAGCTGCCATTTGATGATTTCCTGCCTCCCCATTGTCGAGAAGCCGCAAACTCAAGCTTCATTTTCAAAATGAATTTCTCACCAAATACTTGAAAAAAAAAAAAAGTCAACTGAGGAGGAGAACGTAATTTTGTGTCTTGGCCACCAGTAAAGCCAGCTTTGAAAGTTACCAATTTAAAAAACCGTTTTCAGATTTGGTCTGTGGGCAAATGAGTGGAGGCTATAATCAGGAGACCCTGCATAAGAGCAAATGGATTTGAACTGATTTTAACTCAGTGGGTAACAACGGCTCCAGCATTATGGTTTGAATAATCCCTTGCAAGGCTTCTTGGGGGTAGCTATGTTCTAAAAATGGTTGATTCATCTATTAGGTCAGTGTTCTCCATTAATCCACCATCTATTTTACAGGAAAAAAAAAAAAAAAACAAAACCACAATTGCATGCAGCCTGTGAGATTTTTGATTTGAGTCCCTTGGTCAGTGGCCGATTAATTCTCTTTCGTGGACATGTCCAGAGTTGCGGCTTGCAAGCGAAGTCCTTAGAAAGAATTCTAATAGGCATCCTGCTGGGCTGTTGTCGTTCTTAAGTCACTTTTCATTTGCTTTGGTAAGAAACAGCAGTCAGCTGAAATGCTGGTCTCTTTGGAAGTGGCCTTTGCAAAGCTAGACAATATCAACCAATATTGGTCATCATCCATCGCAACTAAACCATTGCAGTCCTTGTAACAGGTACAACTCCTGACAGACATGGCCCCATCCATCCATAAATATGTCTCCTGGTACCCTTCCGGGACCTGGAAAGGTGGTTACATCATGATACGCTGTGAAGAAATGAGAGAAATCTGTGTATCATCTTTTTTTTTTTTTTTGCCTTGATTTCTTTATATACTGAAATTAGTTTCTGATTCTCACTTGGGGGAAAAAAATAATACAGTAGCCCCTAGTGGAAAACCTGTCTTCGGTTATATTTAGCAGGGAAATGAGTCAAACTACTGAGAGACTGCCAGCTTCATCATTATGGGACTATGCATTTTAATGGGACACAAGTTTGAAGGCCTTCTGGTTTGAGCGTTACGTCACACACATTTTATTTTTCCAAGGCCTGGAAACTAGGGAGATTTTCAAAGCCAGGTGTTGAGTGACCTCTGTTTCTTTTTGCTTCATTTTAATCACTTGATCCTTCTTACAGGCATCCTGGAGGATGAGGGTGTCGACACCAGAGCATTTAATTCGAAGGGCACCTCTATTTTGGAAGCTTTACATGATGACTTAGCAGAGTTTCCTCCTCTTAGGAGCTTGCTTAGGTAATTCAGGTTTGCATAAAGAGAAGCCCGGCTTTACGTTTGAAAGCTACCGCTTGCTCAGTTCAGCTGGGACTTCTGTAAGAAAATGGGAACCTGGATGTCTTTGTAGCCAGGTTAGGCTGATTTTTGGAAGGGGCTGGAATGGTTTAGCATTTTGGAGGACTATCAGGGCAGGCTTGCTGGGGGCCATTTCTGGCTCTTGACCTTGTTTGCCCAAGTTTAAATCTTGGTGAAATAATAACTAGGCATTCAGCAGTTTATCCTTTATCTTCCCCTAGCCTGCCAGTTTTTATCTTTGCTTTAATCTTCGGCACGGGAGGGTCTGCATGCCACACCACGAAGTGCTCTTTTCTCTTTAAATTTAATTTTATTTGATGTGGATGTGTGTTTTGCCTGCATGTGTGCCTGTGCGCCATGGTTGTGCAGTTCCTGGGGGGTCAGCAGAGGGCGTTGGATCTCCTGGAACTGGAATCATAGACTATTGTGAGCTGTGGTGAGGGAGCTGGGAATTGAACCTAGGTCTTATAGAAGAGCAGCCAGTGCTCTTAACCACTGAGCCATCTCTCCAGCTCCCAGCCCCCCACCACAAGTGTTTTTATATAAAGCTTTGGCACGCATTCCCAGGAGCGTCACTCCACTTTCTAGAAAAGAGACACCTGTTTACTGGCTCAGGCCTCCAGACTCGTGTCTCTATCTTTAAGGAAGAATGCTTTTTTATTTTTTCCAGAAGACATTCATTACCTGGCAAAATGTTTCCAAGTTCTTAATGCTTAAATGTATTTGGGAAATGTCAAAGAGAGTGAAAAGCAAGCCTCCATCTTAAATACATTGCTTTATGATGAGAATGGGGAGTAAGAGGAGCATATAAATCATGACTAGTATTGAATGTTGGGATTGTTTACTGTCCTCTGGAATTGGCCAGGGACATGTAAGTCTGGTAGGATAGAATCTATGAGATGTAGAATGGATGCCGTGGTATTTATATTCTGTGAAACAGCTATGTTACATATTCTAGAAGGCAAAGGAGATATAAGCTTTTCTTCCTCCCTTCAGTTGATAGAAAGTGGAGGGCAGATAACTATTTTAGTAAACATTGTCAAGCCTCGAGGAAACAACATGCCCCGGGAACGGTGGGCAACCTGGCAGTAGTTCATAGCAGATGCAAATGTTCTAAGGAAATCCACTATTTAGAACTTAAGTTTATACAAGAAATAGGAAGGAAATCCCCTAGGTCCCTTTAGGGAGCCGCCCCCTGGTGCACCATTCAGGCCGAAGTCGGTCACTCTGGTTGTCTGATGCTGCCGTTTTTCTGGAGCCTTCTATAAAGCAGGACACACCCGGATCTAGAAGGATTCTTGGAGAACAATTGTCTTTCTTTTTGCTGAGCCAGCATTTGTGGCAACAAACAGGAGAACAGGAAAAAAGAAAAGGAGAAAGGATTACTGTGGAATCGGCAGCATCCCCATGGACAGACACGGGCACTGTAGAGGAAAGCCGCACATCCTTCTTAAAGCACATTCAACGAATTCTGCAAAAATGGAACAGGAGGAAGGAACTTCTCCCAGACCCCGAATGTCTGCCTTGAGTTATGAGTATCAATAACATTAGCTGCGACTACAGATACAGCCGTTATTTGAAGGAGCATACAATTCTATTAAGACATAAAGTGTGTGAAAATACTTGGGGGAAAGAGTACTCATAGCAGCCACCCCCCAAATTAATTGTGCTTTGTTCAAGGTACTCCCCAACCCATTTATTATTATTTTTTTATTTCCTTAATTTTATGGAAAATTTCCTTGATCTTGCCTTGATCTTTGGTTCAAGGTGACAAAAAGCATCCATCTGGCACAATCATGAACTTCACATGTTAATTACTGAGTTCATTGTTTCTTCTTGGCATTTCATGCTTCATAATGTATCCACTCTCATCTCAGGAAACATGAAACCTTTTCCCACATGGATGAGGTTTTTCTTTTTTATGTCTCTTCTTCGTTTCTGCTTCCAATTGATCTTCCTGTGTCTCCCCACCCTGTGGGAGCCCAGCTGGGAGACCAGCTCCCACATTTTAGGACAAGGTACTCTTGAGGAGAGAGGCATAAGAGATATTAGGTAGAGAGATAGAGGAGGAGAGAAACAGATAGAAAAACAGGATAGCCTAGGGAGGGCCTGGATCATTATCCACCTGCCCCACTCTGTCTCTTCTAAAGGGCCTTTTATAGGAATGCCAAGGGGTGGAGCAAAAGACCCCCCCCCCAGCTCAGCCAAGTGTAGACCCTTCCAATCACCTAGTGACCATGCACATGGTCAAGCAACCCTGTAAGGCAGCTCTGCTGGGTAAAGCAAGCTCAGATCTCAGTAGGAAACCTTTGTGGGCCTCCACACCACCCATTTTTCCTTTTTATTTATTGATTTATTTTGGTCTGTTCCTCTCTAACCACAGAGTAGAGTCATTCCTGGCGATGAAGCTCACTTGTTACCTTGTTTAAAGGTTCTTCAGGTTTTCTTGGCTGGGCCACTAGCCTGGCATAACCAGTAATGTGCTGTCATCTCTTTTGTACTCGTAAGTCCAGCAACCCAGACTGCAGGTTCTTGAGAGTGGAGGTGCAGGGGTCCCCAAGTTATACACCCTCATCTTCGTTAGTGCTCGCCTGATTTATAAAGACCCTCTAACAACATCAGAGACAGGGTGGGATGGCAGCTTGATTTAGGTCACGGCCTAATAATATTTTTTTTTCTGTGTTTTCAGTGCTTTTCACAATGCTGTGTGTGGTTTATTGACACTTTGGGTGATGCCAGACAGACTAGGCACTCTCATGAAGCTGGCTAACCGTGCTTGGAGCAGTCTTAGAGACAGTTATCACTTATTTAGAACCAATCAGGGTAGAAATATTGACTGCCTTTCCAGACGCTCTTTAGATCATGATGTTAGCTCTTTATTTTATTTTATTTTTTGCATATTTTCAGAATTTTATACATGGGTACTGTATTTACATAACGTCTACCCCCTCCAATGCTCCTATGTCTCGCCACTCCCTCTCAAATTCATGACCTCTTTAATCATTATTGTTTTACATACACATACACACACACACACACAGATGCACAGCCAGACACACATTCACATATGTGCAGACACACACAGACACACACAGACACACACACAGACACACACACAGACACAGACACAGACACACACACACACACACACACACACACACACAAAACCTGCTGAATCCATTTAGTGCTGCTCTTATGTGTGTGTTTAGGGCTGATCACCCGGGGTTAGATAGCCTGTCAGGTGCTTGCCTCGAGAGAAGCCTGATTCTCCCTCTCTCCGCAGCCATTAATTGCTCCTACCTCAAGTTTCAAGAGTTTTAATCGGTTTCATGGAAGATTTGAAGCATCTCAGAAATGCCTTGCATCCTCCCATTACGCTAAAGCTACAGAGACAAGAGGTGCAGAGAGAGGATGTAAGACAACGCCTATGCTGGACCAAGTTCCCTAAACCCTAGCAGCTCAGGGCGCTCCCCTCCACTGCCCCCAACCACGTGGCCTCCTGTCATTAGCTACTTGCATTTTTCTATTTACTGTACTTCATTTGACAAATCATTAAAAATAGATAGCACAACACTGGCCTCGGGACTAATCTTTGAGCGGCCCCATTATTTTTAGCTTCCCATGTGGAGAATTGGCTATTTATTCCGGCGCTTCGGTTTCTCTCGGTTAAGAAGGCTTTAATCACGACAGAAGTTCACCTTTTACCCTACGGTTCCCGACTAGCCCGCCTGGCTTTAATAGCCTCCTATGAGAGAGACCTTCCCAACAGCCTTTAGAGAGTCTAAATAAATTATACCCACAGATTCCTTTTTATCTGCTGTTTTTAGCACACAATTTTCCCAAACAAAAAAACCAGGCCAGAGTGCACCTTTGTCTCTGTAGGTGCTTTGAAATGCGTTTCTGTAGAGTTTCGCTGTCTTGAGGCTCAGTCAAGATGGATGGATGCTTGTCTGGCGCTGGGGCTGGGGCTGAAGAGGGCATCAGCAGCTTTGCCGAGAAAAACCCTGCCAAACAACTGATGCTGGGCTCTGAGACGCCAGGGAGTCAGCTTGCGGCATCATTTTTAGGGCTGGCTCTTTCGGAGTTCACTTTCTTCTCACTCCTGTGCTCCTAATACCAGGTCTCCCATGAATACTTTCTCATATGAAGCCTTCTTTTCTTTCATCTCTGTCCCTCTTTTTCAGCCCACAAAGCAAACACGACTTCGTTTTCCGTGAGGTCTTGTGGGTATGCCTTTAGTTTCCGATCATGAGCTGTAGCACTTTTACGTATGTGTGAGTTTTACTGAGAGTAGCTGGAGTTTTCCTGGCACCTGCTAGTGCGTGGGGCAGTGCGTTAGTCAGACTTTTTGGAACTGCGACAAATATCTGAAACCTTTAAAGTAGACGAGATCCATTTTGACTCATGGTTTTAGCATGTGGTCAGTTGGCTCTGTTCTGCTTTGGACGGAACATCATGACGGAGGAAGCAAGAGGCAACTAGGAAGCAGAGAGAGAGAGAGAGAGAGAGAGAGAGAGAGAGAGAGAGAGAGAGAGGCAGGAAAGGGGCGGAGACAGGAAATGCTTTCAGACACGCCCCCAGAGACCTACTTCCTCTAACGCGACCTACCTACTACTAGCCATTTGTCTATGAGTTCATCATCCTTTGGTGAAGCTAGTCCCCACATGATCCAATCACGTCAATAGTTGAGATATTTAAGATATTAAACATAACAGAAGTAGGGAGGGTTGAGTAGTCATGATTGCATGCCGAATGTACCTCAGTACATGGGTAGGATGCTTATGCAAGCTTGTGTGTGTGTGTGCGTGTGCGTGTGCGTGTGCGTGTGCGTGTGTGTGTGTGTGTGCGTGTGTGTGTTTATGTTTTTGTTTTTGCCATGCTGAGGATTGAACTTAGGGCCTGTGCATTCTGGGCCAGTACCGTACCACTGAGCTACATTCTTAACGCAGGCTACACTTACAGAGACTCATCTTTCTCACCTGTGTAATGGGTATACTATTATGTACCTCCTAGAGGGGCAATGAAGGTTAAGCCATAAAAATCCTGGTAATGATTCTTACAGTTTGATACTACTTCACCTTTTGTTCCTGAATTGAAATGAGTTGACTTTCTTTCTACCTGCACACAAGGCAGAAATGAACCATGGATCCTGCTGGAAGGCTGCGGAAGTGGTTGGAATATTTGTGACTCTGACACTGTGCTGCTATATTTGTGCTGAGTGCTCTGTCTTCTCAGATGACTATTAAAGATTAGTCACCATTTTTAGGACATCTGTATCGATAACCAGAAGGCAGAGAACATTGTGGAAGAAGGAGTGGAAAAAGGAATGAGCCAGAGGGTGGGTGGTGGAGTAACTAAGAAGTGATGTCTTCCAGCCATGACAGGCATAGCTATGGCATTCATGAAGTCATCTGCACAAGATCCGTAGAAGACCAAGCCAATCAACTTTCTAGTATGGTTGGGAGAGGGGCTCATGATTCCCTATCACAAGGTGAGCAGATATTGCCAGTTGATGGCTTTTGGGGGAGGGGGTATCAATATTCTCTGTGGTTGTGGCCACTGGTAGGTTGCCTATGTTCCAGTGGATCGCCTCATATTCATACACATTTGGGCCACACTAATTGGATTCAGTAGTTTATAAAAGGACTGCAGAGGAAAGAGAGATACTATGAGAGGCAGTTTGGAGAGAGTTTCAGGTAGATACATTGTATACATGTATAACATGTATTACATTGTTAGAGCATAAAAATATTCATTTAAAATTAGTACTTCTGGGCGGCAGTGGCGCACGCCTTTAATCCCAGCACTCGGAAAGGCAGAACCAGGTGGACCTCTGTGAGTTCAAGGCCAGCCTGGTCTACAGAGGAGATCCAGGACAGGCACCAAAACTGCATAGAGAAACCCTATCTCGAAAAACCAGAAAAAAAATTAGTACCATTTTCACAGTTCTTACAATGTAAAGGCACAGTTCATATTTGGTCTCAGTTATCCCTCCGAATAACTCCTTACTAATGAATTTTCATTCCCATATTACAGGTGGTGAGATGGAAGCTCACAGGGTCCAGAACAAGGTTATTGCGAGACTAAACAAACATCAAAGCCAAGTGTGGGCTTAGGGTCTTGCTCCCACTGTGGGATTATACTGGAGTCTTTGACTTGAAAGATGCTGTGATATTTAATATTGATTGTTTACCCAATAGAATCTAGAATCACCTAAGAAACAAACCTCTGGTCCTTTTGCTGAGGCAGTTTCTATGTTGGTTAATTGAAGTGGGGAGACTCACCCTGACTGTGAGGTGGTACCACTCCCTGGACTGGAGTCCTGGACTGAATAAGAAGCAGAAACCAAGCTGAGCAGCGCTGATCACTCTGCTTCTTGTCTGTGGATGCAATGTGACCAGCTGCCTCATGGCTTGTGCAGCAATGTCTTCCCTGAATGATGGATGGTATCCTTAGACTGTGAGCCAAAATGAATCCTTCCTTCCTGAAGCTGTTTTTCAGACACATTTTGCTGCCGCAATTAGAAAAGTAAGAGAGGCTGTCACAAGAAGTGATATGGAGGGTTTGAAATATATTTTCATTAGTTCACTGAGAATTTCATGCATGCATACCATGAATTCTCATCATATTCACTCTCACTCCCCGCCCCTCAACGCTTCCCCAGATCTACCCTACCCCTGCTCACCCTGGCTCATGTCCTCTTTTAAATTTTGTAACCCACAGTCCTATTTCTGCTGCCCATGAAATCATGGGCATGGAGTGCCAGCTACTGGAGTGTGGTTTGGTGTACATAGGACCACACCCTTAAAGCAAATGACTCTCCCTTTCTCAGAAACCACCAACTGTGCTGCTAGGGGACTCATGATGTCCTCCTCCTGCAATGTTGACTACTCCATCATATGAGGCAACCACAGCTGCGGCGTGTTCATGAAGGCAGCATTCTGCCATGTCTGGAAGACACTTTCACTCCCGTCTTCCCCAGTTTCTGGCTCTTAAAACCTTTCCAACCCTTCTAACATGAAAATTCCTGATCCTTGGTGAGAGGGAGTTTAAAAAAAAAAAAAAAGCATTCTTGCATCAATGTTTGAGAAAGAGTTTGCTTGTAATGAAGGCCCCGCAGCAGCAGCAGCAGCAGCAGCAACTGCAGGCCTCTTTATTTTTGCTTCTGCAGGGGCATGTGATAGGAGGTTATTAAAAAACAGCCAATTAAATAGCCATTCTGGATAAAGAATTGGGACTTGGTGCTGACTAACGTCAGAAGCTCTGGTTTAGAGTCTTGACAAGATTCCCCTACTGACTCAGCAGCTGGTGAGATCTGGTTTGCTGCTCTGCCCATATATCCATCTTTCCTGGTACAGTTGTCCCTGTACAGTTAAGAGAGAACCTGCTGTGGCAGGCACATCTGGTCTTGACAAAGACAGCATCACTTTGGCTGGTCCCTTTTATCACAAGTAGTTGTGATCATCCAGTTAGACTAAGATGGATGAGAATATTAACGGTCCTAAAAACCATTCTGGAATCCCACAGAAGGGACAAGCTGATCAGGGCCCTAAGCCCATGGAGGCCAGAATGAAAAGTGGTGCATTCAAAGGCTGTACCTTTGCCTTGGCCTAGGAGGGCACTGGGTGCATGCTGACCTGAGGCGTTTTATGCAGACTGGAGTGTTTGGGCAGGCACTGTCCTTTAAGACTTCATTCCAAATGGAAACTTTAGATCATCCTATACCTGTTGAGTTTGGTCTGGTCTAAGAGAAGAGTTTCCCAGCTCCAGCCTGTTGACATTTGGGGCAGGCGATTCCTTTTGAGCAAGTCTTGTTCATTGCATTGTCGGATATTTACCGGACTTCCTGGTTTCTACCTACTCTTTGCCAATAACATTTCCTAACTGTGACAGCTGTAATGTCAGCAGATGTTGTTGAATGTTCCCTGGGAGGATAACAAAGTTGGCCCGGATGGGGAAACACTGCTCTATGGGCACTGGCTTGTGACCAGTCTTTTTAGTCTGGTCAGAGCTAGCTAGGGAGGCTGGGTTTAGTGACATATTTCATGTTCCCAGCGTACTCGTCAATCAGCAGCTAGAATGGGTAGTTTGTAAGCAACAGAAATTTATTCCTCACAGTTATAAGTGCTGGGAAGTCCAAGAGGGAGGCACCAGTAAGCTTGTCATCTGTAAGGACTTCTCCCTCTGTGTGGAGGTCTAGAAGCATCCTCACTTGAATGAGGGATGAAAGGGCCTCAAAGACATAAGCTAGTTTATGCTGGCCCTTGTGTAAGGCATTCTTCATTGATGAAAGCAGGGTCTTATGACATAATCACTTCTAATAGATCTCCACCACCTCCACCACCGCCTCCACCACCACCTCC
>CABHPH010149284.1:4593-39760 GCA_902168325.1 Peromyscus nudipes
AAATAAATAAATAAATAAATAAAAATTTAGATCTTATCTCTCAAAGGGACCAGGAAAAGGCTACAAAGTCACTTGGAAGTACAAATTGTCCAGAATAGAGTGCACAATCAGGAGAACATGATCCTGGAGTCATGTTGTCTGTTGAATAAGTTCAAGTTCACAGAAAGTTGTCCATCTTGCACTCTGTTTGTGCTTCTCCCAAATGCAGTGACGGGATGTAACAAGTATTCAATGTATGTTCTTTTAGACTGAATTCCAAAGTAGAGAAATGAGGACAGAGTAGTGCAAAAGAAAACATTTGCAATGACATGATGGGTTGGAAGGAAGTGGCAGAGATGAGTTAAACTTCATATAAATTCTGCTATAGCAAGGCATTTTGCCATTTGCTTTTTTCATCCTACCCCATCACTGATGATTTGTAGGACTTTCCTAACCTTCAGTTAAACATAGATATATCCTAGAACATGTTCTCAGGAAATTCTGAATGCTACTCACATGTACACATTTTTACACATCTTTTGTACAGGGTATCATTTTAAAGATGTTCATGTAGCCAATAGCTTTGGAAACTAGAGATAAGCACTCTCATTAGATTATGTAAAATACACAAAATGAAGGGGGAAAAGGATAGCTGGAAGGTGAACCTTATTTTGTTTGATGTTTCAAGCACTAGAAATAGTTTAATTCCAGGAGAGTAAAGCTTATGTCTGTTTATTTCACTGCCCCATAACCCACACCAAAGTGATATGTCTGATACCAACTAGTTAAGTGATATTTCTCAAATGAATTAGAAAACTGAAGCTATTTAATCATGCTGATCCCAGTTCTGTCATACAATTAAAAAGGAATCTTAATCTAAGTGTCATTATGATTTGAAATAAACAAGTGAATGCTGACACTTGTTAGGTAGAAATTTAGTGGTTGCTGTAATCAGCAAGTTTGTCAAACATATAGAGTGAGTGATTTACTCTTCTCTTCTGGTACTTACAGACTGATTGGGCTACCATGGGCTAATTATGGTCAGCACACTAACTATTGAGAAACACTGCCTGCTACCTAATTGTGCAAGTATTATCTAATGCCATATCATACAATTATAAGATATGCTTAAAATTTGGCATGGAACGTGACAGTAGTATGAACCAGATTTACTGTATTTGGGTTTTTTTGGGGGTGGGGAGGAGGTTTGTGTGTGTGTGTGTGTGTGTGTGTGTGTGTGTGTGTGTGTGTTCATAGTGAGTAAAGACCCTATAAACACAGTCAGGTCAAAAATTGTCCTCTCTGAAGAAAAGTGTCACATGAGTTAGCCTTACACACTGAAGTAGCCTGGATATGACCACATGCCAAAGCAGCTACATTGCACATAATTTAAATGCTTTTTTGGCTGACAGCATGAAACTTGATGATCCCTCTCAAAGTTTCCTGGGTGTGCATTTCTACAGCAAATAGAAAGGATTAACTACTGCTTAAAAAGAAAGAATGAAAGCATTAAGAAATAAAATATGATCAATCTATCTCAATATTTCACAAAATTGTATAAATATCCAGCAATTTATAGCTAAAGGTACTGAAAACTCAATAGTCAATCTGTCAACCCTAATAGAAAGAACAGTTCATTGAAATTTGAATGAACACAAATTAACAAGGGGTTAAAATGACAAAGATGAATGAGAGAAGAATAAAAATATAGAAAAAATGACAAAGGTGAGACTGAGCCAGTATGACTGAAGACTAAGATCTAAATGGAAGCAGAGGAAAAAATCCAACTGCTATTCCTGGATAAAAGCTCAGCTGGAAGTGGAATGAAAAGAAATCATGTTAGTTGTGATTATTAGTGTAAATTGTCAATGTGATTCTAGAATCACCTGGAAAGAGAGTCCCAATGAGGGACTGTCTAGAACCATTTGACTTTTGGGCACATCTGTGGGATTATCTTAAGTAAGTTAATGGATGTGGGAGGACCTGCCCACTGCTCAGCTTAATACTCTGGCCGTCCTGAGCTGGGTAAGAGTGGAGAAAGCAAGCTGAGCATTAAGATATGTGCATTCATTCTCTGCTCTTGACAGTGGATGTGAAATGATTAGCTGCTTCTTGTTACTGCCACCATGACTTGCCTGCAATGAATGATAGAATTGTGAGCTAAATATTTTATTTCCCATTAAGACAAAATTTCCAGGGTGTTTTATCATAACAGGAAATGAAATTAAGTTACTAATCAAAGACACAACCTCTGGAATTATTTGTACAACTAGATATTATGATTGCTATAGTATTCCTCATTTAGTAATGTGTGCAAATTTCTTATCAGAAAAGAAAAAAATTAATATTATTAACCTTAAGTCTTTATGTAAATCTCTAAAACAAATAACTGATACTGACTGATCCAAATGATAATTACTATAAGATTATACTAGCTGAATGGAATTTTCATCTTTTCATAGATTTATCCAAACTAGCCTTTTTAAAATTGAAATTTCCCTTACTATAAATGTGAGAAACTTCTATAGTTTCAAATAAGGAGAAAATTTTAAGATTTGTGCTTAGCATATATGCAATAAAACCCTTTAGGTTATTATTTGGAGTTTCTTTTCAGGGTTACTTCATCTTATGTAGATGATGAATCTATAAAATACACAACAATAGAAATAATATTTAGAACTAAGGCATACATGTAGCAGGTTCATTAGTGTAACATTATAGATCCAAATCTGCTTCTCAGAACAAGTATAAAGTATTATGGCTGTCCCAATTTCTTGCTACAGATTTTATAACTATTTTGGGATATGGTCCTGTTTCAGTCAGGTTTAAACTCATTACTACATGCACTTGGTGGAAGAGAAATTATCTGTCATCTTATATTTGACAGGATGTTCTCCTGGGCTGTGTATTTTAGGTTCAAATATAGATTTTGCCTCCTTATGTCATTTTGAGTCTTGTCTAGATGACATGAGTAACTAGGTAAGGATATTGTATTTGTTAAGTGCTATATCCATAACTACTTCTGATCTAAAATGGTCAATGATACATTCTTTTATTTCCACACTTTAAATATTCAGTTTTCTTACTATCTGTTATCTCATCTTCAATTTGTGACTAAAGTTTAGATTTATTCTTTAGGGGAGGTGATATATAAATTCCACATTACCATAAGCACTGGGCATGAGTACTGGAGCAGCTGTGTTTTGAAATAAATTTTCTATTATTGGTTCTGGTATTTTTTAAAAGACCTACTATTTTTGACTTATGAAAAAATTCTAATCACATGTTTAAATGGTGAAATCATCGCAAACTACAAGGTGAGGGAAAAAATGATCTTTGTCCCTGATACAGCTCTATAAGTGTTCAGCAATGCCATTGGTGGTCAAATCCAATGAATTTCCATGCTTTGGGCTTACTACTACATTTATATTTTTAAGTCCTCAACATTGCTATGATTTCTGTTTGTCTTTCTTCAGTGATTTTTGGTAACATTAGTCATTCCTTTATTTCTGAAGTCTAAAAGTATCATAAAAAGAACATCATATATCAATGACACAAAATCTGCTTCATGCTTCCACTGTAGCATTTTCTGTTTTCGTGACCACTGTATTATTTATCATATGAAAAAACATATTTCAATATTTTCTATGATGATATATATTTTAAAATCTGCCCTTAATATGATAAACATAACTCATCTCAAGGTGTGAGGTAGAATATCAATAAAATCATTTTCACCATGATATGGTACAATCAAAGTATCTAGTAGGAAAAATATTTTGGTTTTCAAATTTTCTGAATATATATTTACATTGGAAAGGTCAAAATTATGATGATAGAATCACATTCAGGCTAATTACAAAGAACAGTTTTTGCAAAACTATTTTACTAATACTTGATAATCAGCATCCAAGTCATGAAAAACATTGGCAATTTTTAAAGTATACCATGTGTGTAATATTAGATCTTCAATGCCAACATTGTTTCCTCTTGGATAAGGAAGAACTTTCTTCAAAGTATGCAGCAGCACTGTGATGAGATAGGAAAATGTCACTGACTCAGAAGTTCTAGTGTAAAAAATTAAAAAGTCAAACAATAATAAAGGAGAATTCTGTTACTCAGGTCTCATTTATTTAAGTTGAGTTTTATAAAACATATGCCAGTTCACTACTGTACATTATAATCATAGCTACTATTCTGGAGAACACCAAACATTGTCTTCATGTCTCATTGTACTTTTGTATATTACAGTTTAACAACAGCTTAACCCAACTGTGTGTTGTTGAATTTTAATTCCATTAAAGTTGAGAATATGACCATGATTTCAATTCAATAAAAAGTGATTTCTGGATAACTTCTTTCCATATTCAAGAAAAAAAAAGCAAAAATGTGGTGTGAGAGAATGAAGTTCTTAGGTCTGGATTGGAAATAAAGCAATTTGCATCTTGAAGTTGAATGAGATCAACAGATAATGATAAATATGGATATGTTTAGAGATAGAGAATGTCTCCCCCAAACCAGATATAGAGTAGAATGTGGGAAACCTTTTCATGTGGTTGTGAAGCAACTTGTATCATGTGAGGTTTAAAGTTAGAAGGTAAAGTGCTCACCAATGTGTGTTCATATGTGTACATAAAACCTAATAAAAGAGGAAAATGTGGCTCCTAACAGTGAAAAATATGGCTACAAGGTAAGCCAACTCATTTCGCTTTTCCTGAAGAATATAGAAAACTTTACTGTACTCTATAATTTGGTTAATATTTTCATGTTAATTATAGGATATTAGCTATTTCACACTGACACTAAGGTAAGTAACACACTTCTGGTTTCCAGTCTCATTTGTCTAAAAATATACCATATGCTCAACATCAAATATTCCATACATCAAGAAAACCACTTTTTATTTCTATTGATTTACCTGTAGGCCACAGTAAAACACATAGGATATAAAAATCAAATGCTCCACTCAACAAAATATTGTGAATCAAACTACCATACAAGCAAATGCAAAGTCTACTTTCTCAATCACTCTATCTTTAACTGTAAAGCTTGGCAGTTCACATATGAGCTCAACAACATTCTGATATTCCACCTTGAAAAGGTTTCCACTGATCAACATCATTTGCTCTTTATTTTTCTTACTGAGTATTTCAATGAATATTCACTCAGCATCAACATTCCTTCTCTATAGCCCCAATGGATGTGCTATTTTACCCCCAAGGCTACTACAATCATGCTTCTCCACATTTTCTTCTTGTTATTAAGAATTGTTAGTTTATTATACACCCATTGTTCAAATAGACCCTGATAACACCTAGTTCCAAGGAACATTTATATTATTACTGTTCTAGATGATTTTGTATCTGTCAAGAATTCAGATAATACAAAGTTGAGTTTCAGCAATTTTGAAAAATGAGCTATTTATAATTTTCTCACACTTTGGGGGCTCTTTGTCTTGCGAAGAGAAAGCCAGGTTATTTTTCCAGGGTTTCCCTGTCATGGCTGACACTACATCCTATGTTTGATCACTGGGAAGATTCAGCTGTCAGCCACAAACTCTACTCAGCTTTGGAACCCCTTAGCCATTTCTTCTGGAGTTAGCAAATTGACAGAAGGTCAGAGTCAACTCATTCCTTCATCTTCTCTCTTGGTTCTTAAAATCTTTCACTTCATTAGCAACTTGGAACTTCTTTTTCTGGTTATTCAAATAGATTCACTTTTTAACATAATGTTCTTTAGTCTCAGCAGAAAATTTTGTTTGTACCATCTGGTCAATCACCAAGAGAAGTGGAACTAATCAAGAAAACAATACTAATGCTAACATTTCAAAAGTAATATGAGAAAAAAAAACCTCAAGACTATTTTCTTGTATAATTCGTCACTCAAATTCTGACCCTGCCATGTTTCCTGAAGATGGACTTGAGATTAGGGTTGTGTTCTTTTAATACTGTCAGTTAGCAGTCTATGACATCAGATGTGATTTTAATGAAAAAAAATTATATATTATTTATTTTCACTTTATTACCATTTTAGAATAATGTATCTTTTGCTAAGTTCTAAAGCTTTATAAACACTATATTGTGCTTGATTCTAAATCACTAACTAAAACAGTACAGCCAGCACTGGAACAACACTATGTAATGGTAAGCTATTGGGATTTTTCTTTCATTAATAATGCAACATTGAACATTAAAGACGAGCATTCAATACTGTGTGCACAGTTGCCATTTAGCATATATTCATGGATATAATCCAAAGTAGTTTCCATATGCTTTGCTAAATAAAATAAATATTAATAAAAATATTAATACTGAACTTCCTACTACTAAACCCCAGGAAAGGCAGACACGTAGTCATCTACATATGGTGCAGATAAATTGTAGAATTCTTCCTCTCTTGCCTATAATTAATGTTCACTTGTTACCAAGACTAATCAGGAAAGAACACACTCAGAATAAAAAAGAAAAGGAAACCTAAGAGGAGAGTGCAAAGATACTCATTGCCAGATCATCAGCTCAGATCATCATTCCAAAGTCAGGCAAGAAGATTTCTGTTTCCCAAGGAAAGGATAAAGAGTAAAGTAGAAGATGCCAGTAGCCAATGGCTATTTTATCAAGTGGAAGGAAATATCAGGCTTAAGTACACTATCAATCTACCTAGACTGGACTGTGTAATGCTTAGTAAAGTCAAGACTATGATGCAGTTTAAAGACATTTAGCTAAGGTTTAGCCATGTTGAATTAATACAGTTCTAATTGTTTTCAATTTATTTTTTATTTTGCTTAGAATTTCATAAATGAGTATGTTGTGTATATCTGTATGCTGTGAATGTGTTGCTCTGATTGATTAATAAATAAAGTGCTGATTGGCCAGTAGCCAGACAGGAAATATAGGGGGGACAAAAAGAGAGGAGAATTCTGGGAACCGGAGGACTGAGTCAGTAGATGCTGTCAGCCACCACCATGAGAAGCATGATGTAAGATACTGATAACCCATGAGCCACGTGCCAAGGTATAGATTTATAGAAATGGGTTAATTTAATATATAAGAACTAGATAGCAAGGAGCCTGCCACGGCCATACAGTTTATAAGTAATATGCGTCTCTGTATTTACTTGGGTCTGAGCAGCTGCAGGAATGGCAGGTAAGAGAAATTTGTCCTTACCGTGGGCCAGGCAGGATTAGGAAAATTTCGTCTACATGGGTCCTATATTTCCAGCATTTCTACCACACCCTCTACTCACTCCAACTACTCCTGTGTATCCATGATTCTCTCTCAAATTCATGAGTTCTTCAAAAATTGTTGCACACACATATACATACGTATATAAAAATATAATCTGTGAAGTCCATTTTATAAGTATGTGTTTAGGAATGACAGATTGGATAACTTATATACAGAGGTTGAATGAAGTTATGACAATGGAATTTTATTCAAAGAAAAATAAAATCATGAAGTTCTTAGGTGAAAATATGGAAGTAGAAAATATTATACTGAGTGAGGTAAACAAGACCTAGAAAGACAAATACCATCTATTCTTGTATTTGTGGATGCTAGCTTCAAAACTTTAGATGTGAGTTTACAACTTGACTTGTTTATAACACCACAGAAACCAGGGAAGTAAAATGTCTGGGGTGGGGATGGAGTAGGGGTGGATGTGGGGTGGGGATGGCTGGGGTGAATGTGGGGTAGGGATGTCTGGGGTGGGGGTGGAGTGGGGGTAGATGTGGGGTGGGGATGGCTGGGGTGGAGTGGGGGTGGATGTGGGGTGGGGATGGCTGGGGTGGAGTGGGGGGAATGTGGGGTGGGGATGGGAGTTGGAAACAGTTTTAGATAGGTTGCTACTTAGTAGGACACAGGTGCTGTGAAAGATTTGTAATTTTAAATTTACCAATACAACTAAAAAAATCCATTCATGATTAGCAGTGACACTATGACACAGATGTAAGAATGATAGTGGACTAGTTCAAACTCTTCACATTTTTGTAATATTTTTCAAGTATCAAAAGTCATTACAATCCTATTTTGTCTTTTTATTATCTAATAATGGTTTGGAAAAATAATTTACTCTTTTCAAAGGTGTTTATATTTATAGACAAAAATGCCAAATTCTCTGTCTTCAGTATGTCATATTATTCTAGCCTAGAAGTTCCTAGTAATAGACCTTAGATTATGTCTTTACGAGACTGTTTTGATTGTTGTTTTGATATCATTTAATTTGGAAAGAAATTGCCTTTCTCTGCAAACTGAAGCAATGTCATGTTATAAACAATTTCAAACTCTGATAGGGAATCAACTGATGGCTTAGAAAATCTTCCTATCTCTTGAGAGACCAGCATAAATCAATTTTAAAATTACAGGGGCGGGATCAATCAGAGAACAATCTCCAGCATGTTTAAAAACACACTGTCTTGGGCGCTTTAATAAAAAGCACACTGGATGTGAATTCTGCCTTCCCAGAAGAGGGTGTACCTTGCTGTTTCTTTTGCTTTGGGATCTTTGGACTCTTGGTGGCCGTGACAAGAAGCTTTGATGCCTCACTGGAGAGAGGTTTATATATGAAGCCCATATTGCCTTATCTCTTGTGACTACAGCTTACTTGTTTTATTAGAAAATAATTAAAATGCTCGAAATTAAGTTGGTGGGTTGCCAATTTTTCCATGGTTGCTTAAAGGGCAATGGTTTGATAGTGTTTGTAACCAGGGAAACAGTAAGAGGCAAGATGCATTTAAATTTCTGTGAAAAATAAAGCCTAAATGTAATTACATGGAAAAATGTTTCTATAGTTGAAAAGTTTACTAAATAGGAAACTAATTAAAACACAAACTCAATGCAAGATAAATGGATTACTTGTTCAGTACTAATATTTCTGAACTTCAATTTTTGTTGACTTGCAAAAATAACTCATTTTAAAATATTAAAATTAATTATTGTCCCTGTGGCCAGAGTAATATCAGAAGCCAATTTTAATCAGAGAGGGGATCAAGTATACCTCACACAAATAAATGCACACTATTATTCAAACAAACTGTCAGTCTCAAGCTTTGATATTCTATTGAACATAATGATTCTCCCTTCTACATTCTTTGTTATACATTAAGCATGTATGAATATTGTTATTTTGTCAAAACGAGAAATATTTATCAATTTCTTTTCTTGCTTTTGGTTAATTTTTAGTGTTCTGTGAATAAAATGAACTTCCTTCATTTTTACCAAGTTAATAAGATATTCAGAATTATATAATTTAAGTCAGTAGAAAAGTATCAAATACTTCTGATGAATTGCTTACCTTTTTCCACATTTGAAATGTTTGATTTAATTGTCGTCAAGTCGCTAACCCAATCAAACTGGGTTTCAAATAGACACTTAAATAACACATAGAATGGGCACTATCCTAACTGATTTCTCATAAATTTTGAGAATGAGACATGCTAAATAGAATTGAAGCAACCGCATCTTCTCTAAGAGAAAAAAATTCACATATACTCACTAAGTGAATATCTGGATATCTTATATAGTACTGCTGACTTCAGTTTGTTGTTTTAAAAGTTTATATTCAAATGATAACAGAGAAAAGGCAATGACCAATGATCAATACTCAATAGTATTGCTTGCCCATTCACCAGTGTGCATTTCTGTGTGCTTGTGAACACATGAAAATGTGAAGCAGCATATGTAAATTTCCTAGTATAACTAAGATGATCTATTTCACTTTTATGCCTTTATTTGCAAAGGGAAAAAACGCTTTTTTGTAAAGCTGAAAATGCTTTTACTGAAAACAATTGCTCTATATGCAGCCTAGTCACCCATAAGCTGTTTGAAGCCAAATAAAAAAATTTGAGAGTGTTGACCACAATGGAAAGCATATATTATATATCCTTGCATAGTTGGAGTAAATACATGAATGATATCCTATAAGAGGTAGTTTTCTTGCATTTAAATAAGAACACTGATATAAATAAGAAACATGCAACATTTACTCTGTCACTGGAGATTAACAAAGCATTTAAAAAATTTCTCATGAAATGGATGTAAAAACATAACTTGCAAGAAGGAGTGTGGGTTAGGTTTATGGTGATGATTTTGTTGATTGGTGGGTATCTAAGCAATGGAGCATCAAAAAGCTGAATAAATATACATTCCTGGCTAGGGGGATCTGTGAATGGATAGCTTGGGTTGCATTTCTTTTTTTTTTTCAGCTACATATGAACAATTTCTTTTTTTATTTTAAAATTTAATTTAATTTTACATATCAGCCACGGATTCCCTTGCTCTCCCCACTCCCACTCCCCCCCCCCCCGCCTTCCCCCCAGCCCTCCCCCATTCCCATCTCCTCCAGGGCAAAGACTCCCCTGAGGATTGAGTTCAACCTGGTAGATTCAGTCCAGACAGGTCCAGTCCCCTCATTCCAGGATGAGCCAAGAGTCCCTGCATAAGCCCCAGGTTTCAAATAGCCAGCTCATGCACTAAGGACAGGTCCCGATACCACTGCCTGGATGCCTCCCAAACAGATCAAGCTAATCAACTGTCTCAATTATCCAGAGGGCCTGATCCAGTTGGGGGCTCCTCAGCTATTAGTTCATAGTTCATGTGTTTCCATTCATTTGGCTGTTTGTCCCTGTGCTTTTTCCAACCTTGGTCTCAACAATTCTCGCTCATACAAACCCTCCTCTTTCTTGCCAATTGGACTCCTGGAGCTCCACCTGAGGCCTGGCCATGGATCTCTGCATCCGGTTCCCTCAGTCATTGGATGGGGTTTCTAGCACAACAATTAGGGTGTTTGGCCATCCTATCAACAGAGTAGGTCAGTTCGGGCTGTCTCTCAACCATTGCCAGTAGTCTGTTGTAGGAGTATCTTTGTGGATTTCTGTGGACCTCTCTAGCACTTTGTTTCTTCCTATTCTCATGTGGTCTTCATTTATCATGGTCTTTTATTCCTTGTTCTCCCTCTCTGTTCTTGATTCAGCTGAGATTTCCCGCTCCCCTAAGCTCTCTTTCCCTCGACCCTTGCCCTTCATTACCCCCACTCACGTCCATGTTGTTCATGTAGATCTTATCCATTTCTCTGTCATTGGGTGATCCCTGTGTCTTTCTTGGGGTCCTGTTTTCTAGGTAGCCTCCCTGGAGTTGTGAGTAGCAGTCTAGTCATCTTTGTTTTACATCTAGTATCCTCATATGAGTGAGTACATACCATATTTGTCTTTCTGACTCTGGGTTATCTCACTCAGGATGATTTTTTCTAGATCCATCCATTTGCCTGCAAGCCTCATGATGTCATTGTTTTTCTCTGCTGAGTAGTATTCTATTGTGGATATGTACCACAGTTTATTTATCCATTCTTCAGTTGAAGGGTATCTAGGTTGTTTCCAGGTTCTGGCTATTACAAACAATGCTGATATGAACATAGCTGAGCAAGTGCCCTTGTGGTATGATTGAGCATTCCTTGGGTATATGCCCAAGAGTGGTATAGCTGGATCTTGGGGGAGATTGATTCCCAATTTTCTAAGAAAGTGCCATATTGATTTCCAAAATGGCTGTACAAGCTTGCATTCTCACCAGCAGTGGAGGAGAGTTCCCCTAGCTCCACATTGTCTCCAGCATAAGCTGTCTTCAGTGTTTTTGATCTTAGCCATTCTGACAAGCATAAGGTGGTATCTCAGAGTTGTTTTGATTTGCATTTCCCTGATGATTAGGGATGCTGAGCAATTCCTTAAATGTCTTTCAGCCATTGGAGTTTCCTCTCTTAAGAATCCATATCTGTCACCATGCACAAAACTTAAGGCCAAGTGGATCAAAGACCTCAACATAAATCCAGCTACTCTGAACCTGCTAGAAGAGAAAGTAGGAAGTAGTCTTGAATGCATTGGCATAGGAGATCACTTCCTAAATATAACACCAGTAGCACAGACACTGAGAGAAACAATCAATCAATGGGACCTCTTGAAACTGAGAAGCTTTTGTAGAGCAAAGAACATGGTCAACAAGGCAAAGCACAGCCTACAAAATGGGAAAAGGTCTTCACCAACTCCACATCTGACAGAGGACTGATATTCAGAATATATAAAGAACTCAAGAAATTAAACATCAAAATGCCCAACAGTCCAATTAAGAAATGGGCTATAGAACTAAACAGGGTTGCATTTCTTGATCCTGTACAATATTTATACTGGAAGATAGCAAGCATGTTTGTGAAAATATTGAATAATGTGTTTGGATGTCTTATTCTGGGTAATTTAGTTTGCACACATTCTATCCCCTTCATCTTAATAAGTGATTCACAGAGTGAGAAGAAGGACCAAAGGTGTCCTTCTACAGTTATATTTCTGTTAAAAAAAAAAAAAAAAACAAAAAATCTTGTTGAAGTAAATCTGACTAGATGAACCCAAATATTTTACCATTTTTGGATGCTCCCATTCAAGTTTATATACCAAATAAAAGCAAAGAAGTTTCAACTATAATGATTCTTGTGTGCTTTCTGGATGCTGACAGATGACTTTTCCCTAACAAAGGTCATAATTTCTTAAAAGTAAAGACCTAGAGTACATATGTTTTTATAAATGAAAGAACCTGTGACCCTAAAAGGTTTAATGAAACACTTCTAGCACAAAAGTACACTATTATCATCTGTGACATACTTTTAGAGGTGGTATTATCTGAACATCACAATTATAGATGCCATTGACTTGGACCTCAGCATTAAAGTTACTACCATCTGGACATCACCATTGGAGATGCTCTTGCTTTGAACCATTATTAATGCTATAGCCTGAGTCAAGAGTATTATTCCGTTAAGGGTTCCATGAAACATTCAATGGAGAGTTCCATTTTAAAGCTGCCATTTGGACTGTGCCAATAGAATCATCTTCATTTCTCTGGCCTTGACAACTATATTTCATCAGCTGAGATTTGCATTAGAGATGACATGGTTTGCACACTACAATTCTAGATGTCATGATCTGCATCAAAGATGCTGCCACAGTTACTGTTCTATTGCTATGAAGAGACACCATGATGAAGGCAGCTTATAAAAGAAAGTACTTAGACAGGCCCCACCTGCACCAATTGGAGGAAGTGCTCCTGCTGCCCAGCAAACCATCCTCTGCAACATCAGTGACCCTCTGAAGCACACCCTCCACCTGCACAGATTGTAGCAAGAGCCCCAGCAACTGGTCAGCAGCATCCTCTACCCATACTTGCCCCTGGCCAACCATCCCCCCATGACATCAGCCACCTCCAGAGACACAGGCTCCAACTGCACCCATTGGAGGAAGACATGGGTAGACAGTAGTGTAAGAATATGTTCAACAACATAAAGAGTGATATGACACCACCAGAACCTAGTGGTTCTACAACAGCAGGACTGGAACATCCCAACATAGAAGAAGCAGAAGAAAATAACCTTAAAAAATAACTTTATGAAGATGATAGAGGATTTTAAAGAGGAAATTAAAAATTCCCTTAAATAAATGTAGGAAAAAACAAACAAAAAAATTAAAGAAATAAGCCGGGCGTTGGTGGCGCATGCCTTTAATCCCAGCACTAGGGAGGCAGAGGCAGGCGGATCTCTGTGAGTTCAAGGCCAGCCTGGGCTACCAAGTGAGCTCCAGGAAAGGCACAAAGCTACACAGAGAAACCCTGTCTCGAAAAACCAAAAAAAAAAAAGAAAGAAAGAAAGAAAATCCCTTAAAGAAAGCCAAGAAAATGAAGAAAAAACAATCGAACAGGTGAAGGAAACTGCTCAAGACTTGAAAATTGAAATAGAGGCAACAAAGAAGACACAAACCAAGGGAATGCTGGAAATGGAAAATCTGGGTAAATGAATAGGAGCTACAGATTCAAGCATAACCTACAGAATACAAGAGATGGAAGAAATAATCTCATGTATTGAAGATATGATAGAAGAAATACATTCATCCGTCAAAGAAAACATTAAATCCAACAAATTCTTAACACCAAACACCCAGGAAATCTGGGACACTATGAAAAGACCAAACCTAAGAATGAGAGGGATATAAGAAGGAGAAGAATTTCTAGGTCACAGGAACGAAAAAAAATATATTCAACAAAATCATAGAAGAAAACTTTCCCAGCCTTAAGAAAGATGTGCTTATGAAGGTATAAGAAGCTTACAGAACACCAAATAGACTGCTCCCCCCAAAAAGTCCCCTCAACACATAGATATCAAAACACTAAACATACAGAATAAAAAAGAATATTAACTGCTGCAAAGGAAAAAAGCCAAGTAACATATAAAGGCAGACCTGTCAAAATTACACCCAACTTCTCAGTGGAAACTCTGAAATCCAGAAGGTCTAGGACAGATGTTTTGCAGACACTAAGAGACCACAGATGCCAGCCCAGACTATTATACCCAGCAAAACTTTCAGTACCATAGGCAGAGAAAACAAGATATTTCATGACAACATCAGATTTAAATAATACCTATCCACAAATCCAGCCCTACCGAAAGTACTAGAAGGAAGACTCCAACCTAAGGAAGTTAACTGCACTCACAAAAACACAGGCAATAGATAACCTCAAACCACCAAAGTAAGAGGATTGAACAATCACTAGTTATTAATATCTCTTATTATCAATGGACTCAATTCACCTATAAAAAGACACAGGCTAACAGAATGGGTACAAAAACAGGATCCATCCTTCTACTGCATACAAAGAACACACTTCAACCTCAAAGGCAGACATTAACTCAGAGCAAAGAGGTGGAAAAAGACTTTTTCAATCAAATTGACCTAAGACTCAAGTTGGTGTAGCCATCATAATATCTAACAAAATAGGCTAAACATTAATCAAAAGAGATGGAGAAGAACATTTCATATTCATCACAGGAAAAAAATTAAGTCTTTCATGATGAAGTCTCAATTCTGAATATCTATGACCCAAATACAAGGGCACCCACATTAGTAAAATAAACATTACTAAAGCTTAAATCACCTATTAAATCCCACACACTAACAGTGGGAGACTTCAACACTCCACTCTTACCACTGGACTGGTCTGCCAGACAGAACTTAATAGAGAAATAAGGGAAATAACAAATGTTATGACTCAAATGTACTTAACAGGTATCTATAGAACATTTCACCCAAACACAAAACAATATACCTTCTTATAAGCACCTCATGGAACCCTCTCTAAAACTGACCACATACTTGATGACAAAGCAACATCAACAGATACCAAAAAAATGGAATAACCACCTGTTTCTTATTGGATCACCACAGTTTACAGTTAGAATTCAACAACAGCACAAACTTCAGAAAGCCTACAAACTCGTGCAAACTGAGCAACTCTCAACTGTGTCACCGCTGGGTTAAGGAAGAAATAGAGAACGAAATTAAAGACTTCCTAGAATTCCATGACAATGAATACACAACATTCCCAAACTTATGGGGCAGACACTGTGAAAGCAGTGCCAAGAGGAAAGTTCATAGCACTAAGTGCCTGCATAAAGAATTTGGAGAAATATCACACTAGCAACTAAAAAGCACACTAGAAAGCTCTAGAACAAAAAGAAGCAAATTCACCCAGGAGGAGTTGACTGCAAAAAATAATCAAATTAAGGGCAAAAATCAATAAACTAGAGAGAAAGAGAACAATACAAAGAATCAATGAAACAAAGAGTTTTTTCTTTGAAAAAATCAACAAGATAGACAAACACTTATCAAAACTAATACAAAGGCACAGAGGAAATATCCAAATTAACAAAATCAGAAATGAAAAGGGGTACATAACAACATACAACAACAACAACAGAGAATCATTTGGTCATACTTTGAAAGCCTGTACTCAACAAAATTGGAAAATGTAAAAGAAATGGGCAATTATCTGGGTAGGTACCATATACCAAAATTAAATCAAGACAAGTTAAACCATTTAAATAAACCTATAATCCCTAAGGAAATAGAAGCAGTTATTAAAAGCCCAGGGCCAGATTGTTTCATTGCAGAATTCAGAATTCTACCAGGATTTCAAAGAACCGCTAATACCAATACTCCTCAAATTGTTCCTCAGAATAGAAATAGAAGGAACATTGCCAAAGTCTTTTTATGAGGCTACAGTTATACTGATATCCAAACCACACAAAGATGCAACTAAGAAACAGAATTACAGATGAATCTCCCTCATGAACATTGATGCAAAAATACTCAATAAAATACTGGCAAATGGAATCCAAGATCACACCAAAAAATCATCCACCATGATCAAGTAGGCTTCATCCCAGAGATGCATGGATAGTTCAACATACAAAAATCTGCCAATGTAATACATCATATAAACTAACTAAAAGAAAAAAAAAACACACTATCATCTTATCAGATGCTGAAAAAGCCTCTGACAAAATCCAACGCCCCTTTGTGATAAAGGTCTTGGAGAGATCAGGAATACAAGCAATAGTAAACATAATAAAGGCTATATACATCAAGCGAACAGCCAACAATAAACTAAATCGGGAGAAACTTAAAGCAATTCCACTAAAATCAGTAACAAGACCAGGCTGTCCACTCTTCTCATATTTATTCAATATAGTACCTGAACTTCTAGCTGGAGCAATAAGACAACAAAAGGAGATCAAAGAGATATAAATCAGAAAGAAAGAAGTCAAACTTTCACTATTTTCAGATGATATGATAGTATACATAAGTGACCCAAAAAATTCTACCAGAGAACTCTTACAACTGATAAACACTTTCAGTAATGTGGGAGGATACAAGATTAATTAAAAAAAATCAGTAGCCATCTGTAGTTGGAAGTTTTCCTGTGTCTCAGGAGGTGGGTAGGAACAAATCTCTCCCACTGGTATCTCCCAAGTAAACATACAGAGGTTTATATTAATTATAACTGCATGGCCATGGCTCAAGTCTTTTGCTAGCTAGCTCTTATATCTTAAATTAGCCCATAAATATTAATCTAAGTATCGCCACATGTTCCATGGCTTTACCTGCATCTCATTACATGTTGCTCCTTGAGCAGCTTGCTGGCATCTCTCCCCGCCTTCTTCCTGTCTCTCTCTTTGAATTTCCCACCTGCCTCTAAGCTGCCATGCCATGGGCAAAATTACTTTATTTATCAATCAATCAGAGCAACACATATTCGCAACATACAGACATTCCACCCCACCATCAGCCATCCTATATACAAATGATAAATGGGCTAGGAAAGAAATCAGAGAAACATTACCCTTTACAATAGACACACATAACATAAAATATCTTTGGAGTAACTCTAACCAAACAAATGGAAGACCTGTATGACAAGAACTTTAATTTTTTGAGGAAAGAAATTGAAGATATCAGAAAATGGAAAGATTGCCCATGCTCTTGAAGAGGTAGGATCAACATAGTAAAAATGGCAATCCTACCAAAAGCAATCTACAGATTCAATGCAATCCCCATCAAAATCTCAACACAATTCTACACAGACCTAGAAAGAACAATACTCAATTTCATATGGAAAAACAAAAAACACCCAAGGTAGCCAAAACAATCCTGTACAAGAAAGGAAATTCTGAAAGAATCATCATCCCTGACTTCAAGCTCTACTATAGAGCTATAGTAATAAAACCAGCTTGGCATTGGCATAAAAATAGTTGCAAGGGTCAATAGAATCAAATAAAAGGCCCTGACATTAATCCACATACCTATGAACATCTGATTTTTGACAAAGAAGCCAAAATTGTACAATGGAAAAAAGACAACATCTTCAACAAATGATGCTAGCATAATTGAATTTCAACATGTAGAAGCTTGTAAATAGATCCATATCTATCTTCATGCACAAAAGTCAAGTCCAAATGGATCAAAGACTTCAACACAAATCCAGTTACATTGAACCTGATGGAAGACAAACTGGGAAGGTGCCTTGAGCACAATAGCACAGGAGACTGCTTCCTAAATATAATACCAGTAGCACAGACACTAAGATTGATAATTAAGAAATGGAATCTCATGAAATTGAAAAGCTTCTGTAAGACAAAGAACACAGTAAATAAGACAAAATGACAGCCTACAGAATGGGAAAAGATTTTCACCAACCTCACATCTGACAGAGGGCTGATATATCTCCAAAATATATAAAGAACTCAAGAAACTAGACATTAAAATACCAAACAATTCAATTAAAAAATGGGCTGCATGGTTAAACAGAGAATTCTCAATGTAAGAATCTCAACTGGCCAAAGGACATTTAAGGAATTGCTCAACATCCTTAGTTATCAGGGAAATGCAAATCAAAAAGACTCTGAGATACCATCTTACACCTGTCAGAGTGGCTAAGATCAAAAAAACACTGAAGACAGCTTATGTTGGAGAGGATGTGGAGTAAGGAGTACACAACTCCAGTGCTGGTGGGAGTGCAAACTTGCACAGCCACTTTGGAAATCAATATGACAGCTTTTTAGAAAATTGGGAATCAATCTACCTCAAGACCCAGGAATACCACTCTTAGGCATATACACAAAAAATGCTCAACCATACCAAGAAGACACTTGTTCAACTATGTTCATAGTACTATTATTCATAATAGCCAGAATCTGTAAACAACCTAGATGCCCCTCAATGAAAGAATGGATAAAGAAAATATGGTACATTTACACAATGGAGTATTACTCAGTGATAATAAATAATGACATCATAAAATTTGCAGACAAATTGATGAAACTAGAAAAAAAAATCTTCCTGAGTAAGGTAACTCAGACCCTGGAAGACAAACACACTCACTCATAAGTGGATGTTAGATGTAAAGCAAAGCATAATCAGGCTACAATCTATAAACCCAGAGAAGTTAGGTAACAAAGAGGACCCTCAGAGGGACACACACAAAATTGCCCTAGGAAGGAGAAATAGAAGAGATCTCCATGGTTAACTGTGAGGTGGGGAGAGGGTAAAGGGGAGGGGATGGGGTTGGAAACAAGAGAGATCAGGATTGCCAAGTTGGGGAGACAGATGGGAAGGGAGAACAATGAAAGAGATATCTTGATAGAGGAAGTCATTGTGGGGTTATGGCGAAACCTGGTGCTAGGGAACTTCCCAGGAATTCAAAAGGATAACCACAGGTAACACTCCTAGAAAGAGCAGAGAGGGTGCCCCAACTGGCTTTCCCCATAATTAGATCGATGACTACCTTAATTGAACCTTCATAGAACCTTCATCCAGTAACTGACAGAAACAGATCTAGAGATCCATAGATAAGCACCAGACTGAGCTCCTGGAGTCAAGTTGAAGACGGGGAAGAGGGACTATATGAGCATGGGAGTTAAGATCATGATGGGGAAAAACACAGAGACAGCTGACCTAAGCAAGTGGGAGCAAACAGACTCTGGACTGATAGCAGACGAACCTGCATGGGACCGAACTAGACCCTCTGAATGTGGGTGACAATTGTATGGCTTGGACAGTTTGTGGGGACCCTGGCAGTGGGACCAGGATTTATCCCTGGTCTATTAATTGGCTTTTTGGAGCCCATTCCCTATGGAGGGACACTTTGCTCAGCCTTGATGCAGCTGGGAGGGGCCTGGTCCTGCCCCAACTTGATATGTCAGACTTTGTTGACTACCCTTTCTGAGGAGTGGAAGCTGAGGGAGGGGAATGTGGTTGGTATGTAAAATGAAAAAAAAAATTCTAAATTAAAAAAAAAAAGAAAGAAAAAGAAACTGCTAAAGTGGTGCTCAGAATTTACCAACTATACCAGGAGTGATGCTATTAGTTTAAGAAAAACAGGTTCCTTCTGGCTGAATGAAGTCATTTTTATAAAGAATACACCTTTATTTTTGATCTAAAGTGGAATAATCCATGTGATCTTGGAGGCCAGTTCCACATTTTTGTCAGTTAATTTCCCCAAGAAATTGTGCTTTTTCAATTTTAAATCTATCTGCCTCTCAAAGTATCCTACAGGCATTCTCTAACACCAGTACCACTGTGTTCTGAAACAGCCAGAAATCAAAACAGAAAATAATAAACTACTGCAGGGAAGATGGTTTGACTCTTATTTAAGGTCATGCAGAAAGGTTTATTGCATCTCAATCATAGTCTGATTCCTAACACACTAAATAATAACTATGTGTCATTATTACAACTATTCCTGAGAAACAAAGACAATACTGTTTATTCAAAAGTGTGTGTGAGATTTTCCCCAATATACCATGAACTTTCTTTTCCTACTTTATACATTTCCCTAAAACCTATGTGATGAATAAAATTATAATCAAAACTCAGAAAATAAATGGGACATTCTAAGAAAGAGATCTTTATCTATATTTAAAAATAAGTTTAAATGTGGTAAAATCAAATGTTAGCATGAAAATAAATGTTGGGGTTACAACGATGGGGTCAGGAACATGGAATAAGATAAATAAGAGAAGTGGGTAAAAGATGACCAAACTGATCAGATAAGAGGAAATGAACTCTTGGGAAAACAATTCACTCATGGCTCCTGTGGATCAGTTCCACCCCAACTGCCCCACTCACACAGCAGAGCACACTCAAGGCATCATTGCCCTTTCCCCAAGCAGACTTCTGAAGTTTGTAAGTATGTAAATCATTACACATTATACATTCTCCTATAACCATTTGAGACACATTGACTTGTTGGTAAGGATGGCTTCCAAGAAAGTTCCTATCTATTCCATCAAGACTGTCCCAGGCCACCCTAGTGTTAGATGTGGGGAAGCAGGTTGTAGATGAAGACTTGGAAGTCCAGCTAGCAGAATTATCCAAGTAGGCTCCATCTGCCTTCCATTCTGGGGATGTATTTCTTATCTGTTTTTGCTTTTTCATTTAATGAAATACCTCTTTATTAATTGCTTACTCAATCTGTGCCCAGTGTGATTTGTTCTCATTAAGGAGCACAAGAAGCAACGTTGTTGCCATGCTTGGGGTCAGAGGGAATATGTGATGATATATATGTATAAAGTACAAACATGTCAGATTATCAGAGAGATTAAGATCTCACTTTCCTCACAGATCTCTTAACTCTGCTCTTCATTACTACTGGCAGAACCAAATATACTTCAGAGCAACAGTGGATTTAGTATTCTTTGATAAATTCAAGCCAACTAGATTATGTCAACATCTACTAGGAAATGTGGTGAATATCCTTGAACTAGAGAATATGTAATACTAGTAATTCACAAATCTCCTGCCCATTAAGATCTTGAGGATGTATAAATTCTAACAGTATTATGGATATAAAATTTTATTCCCAGCCAGCACTTTGGGTGAGTTGTTCCTTATACAGGTTGTAGGTTGGCAACAGTTTGAGGATCAGCTTGAGAATGAATAACATAAAGGTTTATGTTTTGCAAACTTCTTAATCATCAAAGCCGCCTGAAGTACTTGCCACTAATTAAGTGGTAAGAAGTACTTTTTACTGTGAACAAAATTGTATCGGAAATACATATTTATAAAAGGTTCCAAGAAGATTTCTAAATTTAAAAAAAATGGAAAATATTGCATGAACTCTGTGAACCAAATGTGTATGAATGTTCCAAAGTCACATGTTTAAATACTAACCCCAAAAGAAGTGAAATATATAGGAAATGAGTAGTTCACGAAGATAGAATTTTCCCAAATATGTGCCCTAAAAATTAGTGAAGAGAAACGACTCCTTCCCTTATGTGAGAGGTTGCTTTCTACAAACCACAAAGTATGCTGCTTGGGATGTCTTTCTGTATGCTGTGAATGTGTTGCTCTGATTGATTGATAAATAAAAATCACTAATTGGCCAGTAGCCAGGCAGGAAGTATAGCATAGTCAGGATAAGTAGAGAGGAGAATTCTGGGAACAGGAAGGCCGAGTCAGGAGATGCTGCCAGCTGCTGCCGCCATGAGAAGCAAGATGTAAAGTACCCATAAGCCACAAGCCAAGTGGCAACTTACAGATTAATAGAAATGGGTTAATTTAAAATATAAGAACTAGATAGCAAGAGCCTGCCATGCATACAGTTTATAAGTAATAAAAGTCTCTTTGTGTTTACTTGGGTCTGAGTGGCTGTGGGCCTGAGTGGGACTGGAGAAAACTCCAGCTACAGTATGCCTTCATCAGACATCATGTCTTTTAGTATGCCAAGAATATGATAACTAGATTTCTGTTCTCTTTTGTTATACCAGCCTTGGTGGGATCAAAGTAAATATCACTTCAGTAGATTCTCCACTGCTAGAAAAATGTGAAATAGGTAAATATATGTTAATGCATGAAATCCATGGAAAAATCATCTTCAGTGTTTCCTTATCTAGCATAACATCTATGCCCTTACCCATCTGGCTTGAAAACCTGATAAAGAAAAGGAATCAATGACACCACACATAAAGAGTTTCATAAAATCCCTATTTGTATTTAACCTGAAACTAAGGAAACAGTCTATATTTTAAAATGATCTGCAATAATTAATAGATAAATTATGATTTAGGCTGGACAGCCTCTGCCTGATTAAATCCCTTACTACTCACTATCAGCCCAGTGTAACTTGTGAAAGAACATCTTTCCTTTCTCTCTGGAAAGGCTCTGCTGGTTCTGACAGCTCATTTTCTATTAGGTTTGTAAAAGCACATGCCATATAACTTATCAATTCTTCTCAAGAGTGCTTTCTACCCCTTCTCCCCAATTCACAAATGCTGAGAAACCAGATTGAACCAATATTTTGAATGATTTCTCTCCTGGATCACTAACAATTCTGAAGAGAAGGTGGGTTAAGGACCAGTGAGTGACAAGCTGCAGAAATATAAATTATATCTCAACTACAGAAACACTAAATTGAGAATCAGAGATGTCTTTGGATAACAAAAACAAAAAACAGACATCAGTGAGCACCTGTGAATTGTATACCTCAAGACACTTAAAGATATGCTGGAAGAAGATCTGAAAGAATGTTTAAAAAGTTTCCAAAAATGTTCTCAAGGTAATAAATTCTTTGAATACTTTTGTAAGTCATGATAGTCTATGCCCATAAATACTGATACATATGGTTTTTCTCTTGCTAGAAGATAGAATAGAATTTTATTTAATATCAGTATTTTTATTATTTTGAAATGTATGCTACATTTATTTTCTAAACCATTTGGTTTAATTAAACATGTTTGGGAATCAGCCAGTGAACTAAAATGTTCTCTTTGTAGTCCTTTCTGAAGCTTAAAATTTGCTGAAACTTTTGATGCTTTAGGGTAAAAAGAGAAAGTGCAGTGTTTTATAATATTATATGTTTGCAAATTACTTTTTAGTAGAATTTATTATCCCAATATACTTTGTGAAATACAATTTTGGAAATGAAAGTATATAGGTCAGTCCAGGAACACATGGGATTATTTAAGAATAATAGCCAGCATTCTACTTCCTAGCATCATTAGTTTTCTCTGCAACTTTGCATGAAGAAATGACCATTGCAAATAAACATGTTGTCATATTCATGTGGCATGTGACATTTCAACTTCCACATATTTCAAAATGTGAGATATATTAATTCACTGATTTTACTTTCAGAATTTGAATTATTATATATAAATACACTTTTGGATTTATCAATCATATATGCCTGTGTTGTATAGTTTTGTTGTGTTAAGCATGAGTTCTAACTAAAATTATCAAGACAATAATAGGTCTACAAAGGTCAGAAATATATACTCTATTTTATATTGGTTTTTTGAGACAGGGTGTCTATATATAGTCCTGGCTGTCCTGGAGCTTGTTTTGTAGACTAGGCTGGCCTCTCACTCAGAAAGGGCCGCCTGCCTCTGCCACCCAAGTGCTGGGATTAAAGTTGTGCACCAATACACCCAGCAGGAAAGCATATTTTAAATTTGGAGTATTCACTCCTTTATGTTGCAAAAACTGACAGCTTCTCAACGTCTGTCATTGGTATAACTCAACATGTGGTTGCAGCTTTGCAAGCACTGGTGATCATACTGAGTTTCTTACTTGATAAAAGTAAGTAAACTGAAAATATTTATATAAATATACAAATGTACACCTAAAACGCAAAAGGAAGATAACCTGCTGGCTTTCCTATCCAGTCATGAGGATTAGCCTATTGGTGAATATTGATGTCTCAATCACATCTACAGCAGCCAATGTCATCAAATATTAAGATGGTTGAAATAGTCACACTAGCTTTGCAGTACTGTCATTTGGTTTCTGTACATCCACCTCTGCAAGTCACTTTAAATGGAATTGAAATAGAACATTTTCTTCCAACAACCTATACAAAAACTAGTTTAATACTTCATACTGATGCAATAAAAATATTATTACATTTCCCTTTGCACCTCAGCACTGGAATAGTACATGCTATATAAACACTCTTTTATTGCAATGATTAATCATCTGGAAAGGAATGAGAGTCCAGTGTTTCTTAGAAGGAGATGTAGAGCTGCCAGTCTGAGCAGTGAGAAAGAATTGTCTTTATGCTTAAAGCAACTGAGCTGCATTTTTCTCTGTTTTTTCAATGTTTTACAATATAATTATATACTTTTATATAAATTGATTTTTAACTAAAAATTGTTCCCTATACAATATATTTTGATCATGTTTCCCCTCGCATCGCCCTAGAACTTTCCCCTATCCACCACCCAATTTTATATTTATGTCTCCTCTCTCTCTCTCTCTCTCTCTCTCTCTCTCTCTCTCTCTCTCACACACACACACACACACACACACACACACACACACACATATACACATGCAAACCAAGAATGAAACATGAAAAAGAAACTAAGTAAACAAGCAAAAGACCAATACAAAAAAGACACCAAAAAGAGAAAAAAAAAAAAAAAAACATGGAGTTCAAGGATTTGTCCTGGAATGTAGTTGATTTTTCCCTTTGCCATCAGTTATCAATTACAAATAGCTTCTTGGCTTGAAGTAGGAGTCCAAACCTACTTCCTTCTCTCAGTGTCAGGACCCTGTATAGCTTGAACCCATGTAGGTTCTTGCATACTGCCACAGTCTCTGTGAGTTCATATTTACTTTTGTCCTCTTTCCTTGGAGTCATACATCACCTCTAGTTTTTACACTCTTACTGCTTTCTCTTCTGCATAGATCACTGTGTCTTGAAGGAGGGCTTTGATGAAGAGATCCCATTTAGGACTGAGTGCTCCAAAGTATCTCACTTTCTGCACATTGTCCAGATGTGGATGTCTGTGTTAATTCCTATCCACTGCAAAAAGAAATTTCATTGATGAGGGTTGACTGAGGTACTTGTCTGTGGGTATAGTATAACATTAAGATACATTTTATTGCTATGTTCTATATCAGAATAATAGTAGGTTTTTCTCCATGCCCACAACTTATCTAGTCTCAGGTTCTGGGCCACTTTGGCAGTATCATGTAAGGGTTCCATCTCATAGAGTAAACCTTCAACCTGATCCAAAACTGGTTGGTTACTCTTATACATTTGTGTCAATATTTTCTACCAGTATACCTTACAGGTAGATTGCTGTTGTAGGTTATAGGGTTTGTAGTTGGGTATTATTGATGATTACATTTTTTTTCATTTTTTTTATTAAGAAATTTTCTATTCACATTATATATCAACCAGAGATCCTCCCTCTTCCCTATTCCCATCCCCCAGGCTTCCCCCCCAACTCACCCCCCCATCCCCATATATTCCAAATCAAGGTCTCCCATGAGGAGTCAGCAGAGCCTGGCAGACTCAGCTGAGGCAGGTCCAAGTCTGTCCCATCCCCCCCCCCCCGACCAAGGCTGTACAAGGTGTCACACCCTAGGCACTGGGCTCCAAAAAGCCCATCCATAAAAAAGCCCAGCCATGCACCAGGGATGGATCCCAATTCCCCTGCCTGTGGGCCCCCTAAACAGTTCTAACTAAACAACTGTCTCCTGTATCCAAAGGGCCTAGTCTACTGGTCTAGTGAATACCCTAACTGTCATCACAGAGCCTTCATCCAGTGACTGATGGAATCAGATGCAGAGATCCACACCAGGGTGCCAGGCTGAGCTCGGGGAATCCAATCAAGGAGAGAGAGGAGGGATTCTGTGAGCAGGGGACATAGAGATCATGATGGGAAAATGTGCAGAGATGACCAGCCACACTAGTGGAAACCCATGAACTGTGGATGATTACCTTTTTTCAGTACTGTGTAGAGTACCTTCGAGAACCATGATAGGCTGAAGGTATGAAGCTTCTAGTTAGGTACCAGTTCAACTTCTTCATGTTCAATGACTTTAAGTAAGTATTGTCTTCAGCCCTAAGGCCCTATCATCAGATTGTGGAGAGCAACCAATAGCCTTGGCAATAGCCTCCGATGTTTGAGGTGGGGGATTGTCCATGGAACTCCTTTGCTCAGTAACTCAACAAGAGGTAACTCATTCTTGACACTGCAACACCAGACAGTAGAGGCTAGAGTAATAGCTGCTCTTTCCTAAGACCAGAATTTGATCTCTAGGACCTAGTTTTTGTAAAGACATTTTTAGATAAAAAATAATTCATTACCAAACAACAGAATTTCATCAAAAAAAAACTAGGATATGTTAAAATTGGGTTTTGTTCCAGGGAATCTGCATTAGAAAATCTAGATAATTTGTTCCAGTTCACAGGTTTTTTTTAAAAAATAAAAAACATGTAGGCATCTTTATGTTGCAATAAGAACATTAAAGACAAATTTATCAGCTATGTTTAGTAGTGAAATTGTTAGTAAATTATAAAAGGAAAAAGTGATTTTTATCCTTTATGAACCAACGCTAATGGTAAATATCATACTTAATTTGAGACTCCCCAACCAATAGAGACTATTGCCATTGTCCTCATGATAATATTGTTATATTATCATGTAAAACTCTGTTACTGAAGATACAACACTATGTACTTTGGCCATAGGACATAAAGAAATCAAGCTGGAGCTGAGGTGAAAGCTTTCATCTTACCTGCCAGACTTAAAAGTACCAGAAACTGCTATGTAAATTGCTGGAGGAGAAAAAAATCATCAAAAGTTTTCCCAGCTGTGACTTTTTCAACCTGCTGGGGAAGCTGCCCTCTGTTGCACCAGTGGCATGACTGGGACTGGAGTGTGGTGATTTGAGTAAAAAAGTCCCCCATACATCCATGTCACGGACTGGCCCACCGGGAATACCACGACTATAGGAGAACCAGGGCTTGGGTAGTCAGGAAGGCAAGGATTTGGCGAATGACAGACAGACAACACACTAAGAAGTGGTTTGAATTTGTTGTAATTTTATTTTTGTTAATCAGTAGTTTATATACAGAAAAGAAAATTATCAAGTCATACAAGGAACAACGAGAGCTTGGCAATAATTTAATCACATCATATTTAAAAAAAAAGCAAGCACACAGTTATTAATCGGCGCTAGACATAACCCTTTACCCACAAGAACTTTATGACCCAAAAAGCAGTTTGTGTTTTTTAAACTTAGTACAGTCCCTAGACTTGTGTAGGCTTTTTTGTGGTTGTAGTTGTGTCCTTTATCTTTATCTTAGTTGTTCTCTAGTTTATTATGTACTTTCATTTTTTTGGTTTTCATGACCCACTTAGTTAATTTGGATGTTGTAGATCTTTTCTAAATCTTTTTTTAGATTTTTTATCACATATCTTTTTTAATATAAAACTTTTTTACCTGTTGGAATATGGACTCTTATATTTATACACCTGTAAAGGGAAGGGGTTTTGTTGTAGTCTTTAAGTTTTTTGTGTTGAACTTCCTCAACAGAGGGGCCCACCATCTGTCTCTTATGAGATAATGGTTTTTTTTTTTAAACCATAAATCACTTTAGTTGGGATTCTTAAAGGAATTTTAGTGGGTGAGTATTTATTTTCTAGAAGTGTCTGAACTATTATATTTTTTTAATCTAGCAGCTTGGGGTCATAAAAAATAGCTCATTTTGTTGTATTTGATTAAAATCCATGTCCAGCTTTTTCTTTTTTCCATAGTTTATAACCCAAGTATTTATTAATTTTGGCTGTGCTCTGTAGATTAGTTAGAACATTATCAGAAAAGCAGTTACACAGAACCCATAGCCCAGGGAGCTCATGATCCATGAAGCACGTCTTCTTTGAGAGGGAGGCATAACACGGGCACTCTGCCAGGGACCTCCAGGGAGCTTAGTTCCGTGGGACACGTATCTCCTGTCCGCTATTATAAACATAATTGTTTATGTCACATGGACGACACTGGAGTTGGTGTGGCACATCCACGTGCTTGAATAGTTGGTTTCCAGTAGATAGTTTGGAAAGAATTAGAAAATGTGGGCCTTCAGGAGGAAGTGAGTCACTTGAACGGACTTTAAGGTTTCACTCACCCATGGCATTGCTAGTTAGCTCTCTCCCTCTCAGTCTGCCTTGTGTTTGTGGACCAAGATGTAAACTCTCAGCTATTGCTTCAGCACCATCCCTACCTGCATTCTGTCATGTTCCCTGCCATGATGGTCATGGACTCTTACCCTCTGAAACTATAAATGAGCCTCCAATAGTCTTTTTTTTCTATAAGTTTCTCATCACAGCAATAGAAAATTAAGAGTAGGGGAACCATTCATTTTCTTGTTGAACATGAATCTCACTCCGGAAGAGGGAACTCAGGCCTGATTCTATAAATCTTGTCAAGACCCCATAGCTGAGGCAGTCATAGACCCTAATAGGGAACCTAATGCTATTGTTTAGCTATATGTTTCTGTTGTCAAACTAGCTTCTAAAGACTCATGTTTGCATCCATACATTAGTGGTGCATCAAGCCTTAATCAGAGACATTTCCTCCTATATAACGATATAGTTAATGTTGAAACCCATAACTAGACAAAGAGCCAATAAGTAATAATGGAGTGCTGGGTTCTAACAGAGCTGGTTATATCACCTTCTCCAAGGATCAAGAAACACACAGGAAGAAAAGGAGAAAGGAAAGCAAGAGCCAGAAAGTGGAGGAGATGTACAGTTAAGATAAATACATCTTCTAGATATATATAGCCATGGCATGCATAAAATCACTACAGCTGCATAAGACCTAGACAAGACTGGGCCCCACAATATTTTATCATGGAAAGGGGAGGGGCACATCAGGCTCCATCCTTCAATTAAGGAATATTGGCATTTAATGATTGTTGTGAGAGGGGTCGTCAGTTTATTCAAGGGTGTATCCATCAATAAGTTGTCCTTGCTCCAGTAAGTAAATTCTCACCAGTGTTCAAGCAAGAAACCAATGGCTGAGGGGCCCCCAACAGGATCAGGCCCTCTGAATGGGTGAGACAGTTGATTGGCTTGATCTGTTTGGGAGGCATCCAGGCAGTGGGACCGGGTCCTGTGCTCATTGCATGAGCTGGCTGTTTGAAACCTGGGGCTTATGCAGGGTCCCTTGGCTAGGCCTGGGAGGAGGGGACTGGCCCTGCCTGGACTGAGTCTACCAGGTTGATCTCAGTCCTGGGGGGAGGTTTTGCCCTGGAGGAGGTGGGAATGGGGGATGGGCTGGAGGGAAGGGGAGGGGGCAGGAGGGGAGAACAAAGGAATCTGTGCCTGATATGTAGAACTGAATGGTATTGTAAAATAAAATAAAATTAAAAAAAAGAAACCATAAAGAAACTCATAGTATCACACACAGAAGAAGCCATGAGTGTAGAAAGAGGACTTGTTAAGATAAAAAAAAAGAATAAAAGAATTCCAGTGGGAAAGAGAGGGCTGAAAGTAATGGGGTATGAAAATGACTAAAATTCGCAAGTGTGTGAACCTGTCAAATGGTAGGTGAGTAATTAAAAAAATAAACAAATTATTACAGAAGGAGTAGCACATAGATAATAGTTGGATAAAACCCAGTTTGCAGGGCTGTCATATGTCTTCCTTGCAATGCTGCTAATTAAACACAGTGTCCCTTTCCCAACAGTAGAATATCTCATTTGGGGACCTGAAAGACAGCACAGAGATATTAATGTTAATTGTGCCTATCTGCAGACCCTCTCCCTTTCTTTCCATGGCACTAAACCTCCACACAGAGTTAAACAATTTGAATTAGAATACAGTACTCTACTGTCAGATTTTCCACTTAAATACAGCTTCTCAGCTGTGTTTACACACTAGGCAATAATATACTATAAGAGTTTGAGTTAGAATAACTGTACTTCAGGTTCTTCTTCAAGCTATGCTTACATCATAGATGTCCACCCTGCCGTAGAAATCTTAAAATGTGATCCATCCAGTGTATCATTGTAGCTAGAGTTTTCCTACCAGGCCCACGGTCAGGACAAATCTCTCTCACCCGCCAGTCCCACAGTCGCTCAGACCCAACCAAGTAAACACAGAGACTTATATTGTTTACAAACTGTATGGCCGTGGCAGGCTTCTTGCTAACTGTTCTTATAGCTTAAATTAATCCATTTCTATAAATCTATACCTTGCCACATGGCTTGTGGCTTACCGGCATCTTCACATGCTGTTTGTCATGGCGGCGGCTGGCAGTGTCTCTGCTCAGCCTTCCACTTCCCAGAATTCTCTCTTCCTTGTCCCACCTATACTTCTTCCTGCCTGACCACTGGCCAATCAGTGTTTTATTTATTGACCAATAAGCAACATGTTTGACATACAGACCATCCCACAGCATATCAGAGCCTCAATTAACTTAACTCTGCCTTTTCATATCCATGTGTTCAAGTTCTGCTACATTTCTGTTGGAAGAACACAAAGGTATAATAGACTTCAGGAGTCAGCTCAACACAAGAGGTTCTGCAAACCAAAAATATCACCTCATTTTTTTTTTCGATCTAATGTATTGACACAGAGAAGAAGAGGGCAGGAAGTTCCACCAACTAACCAAGGAGATATTTGCAGTTGAAAGATTCTGGGAGAGGGAATGTCAGATATTTCCAGTGAGGTGACATTGTGTATATCAACTACAGTTCAGAGCAGGTCAAATATTCAAGAATGATTGACCAATATAGCACAAATTCCTTGTTTTTGTTTTTTCCTTGTTCTTTCTTTTTATTCCTTTGTGCTTTTTTGTTGGTTAGTTTTTGTTTTTAAGAGAGAAAAGGAATATAAAGTTGGGATGGGTAGGAAAGAGGAGAAGCTTGAAGGAGTTGGAGAATTCAAAGAATAGGACAAAAATATTATATAAAAATTAAAGTAATTTAAGAAGTTATGATTACTTTTATTAAAAATTTAAACTCATTTACTAGCTTTCTAGATGTTTGTTGATAGTTGAATCATGGTAAGGAGGAAACACCTAAGACAGAAGATTTCTTCTAGAAATCTACCTTCAACAATTTCTGATAAAAGTTACATAAGCAGATAATAAGTGAAGCAAAAATAAATTCTAGTATTAAATTTAAAGCATATAAACATACTTAAATCTTAACATGACAGAACAATGGATATCAACATCATACTCAGGCTACAATTAAATCACAAACAAGTAATGGGAATAAATTGATACAAGATTCTACCTCTTTCTTCACATATACCCCAGAATTCTGAAAGGATGTGCGAAGAGGTAGAACTAATTAAAGTGCATTCAGATTGCTGCGCTGATGTTCCAGTACCAACTCAGTACCAGTAACTAAGCCCAAATGGTTGCCTACAGTTTTATACTGACTTAAAATTCTAAATGAAATTTCAAAGACATATTTAGCATTCTTTGGGATTGCTTGTGATATTATTAATTGATAAAAACTTCCCCAATTCATTTATTTAGGAGGCTTTGCCATCAGAAATGCAAAGATAAAGATCTATGACTTTGTTACATGCAGAGTTCTTTAGATTTTATCTCCTCTTGGACCAAGGGCACTGACATAGCAGCATGTGGCTTAAGCAATTTTACCCCCTTAGAAACGTACAAAGTGTTGATCTCAATCCTTTGCCTTCTCTATGATAACATATATATGTGTATATATATATATATGTGTGTGTGTGTGTGTAAAGCTATATATATATATACATATATATATATATCTTCACACAGACATAAAACAATGAATTTTGAATGTTGCGATACAAACCCTAAATTAATGTTGCATTTAAACTTAGCTTTGCAAAAGAAAGGCAATAAAAAGAGTCAGAATTTTCTAATACCTTAAACATCTGTCTAGAGACAAGTAAAAAATATTGAGTTTCTTAATATTCTCATTTAAAAGAAAACTATAGTTTACTCCAGACCCAATCCTCAGGGTTGCAACAGAACAACAGCTACAGTTTTCCCTCTCCTCTATCCACACCTCCTGTGGATCTCTCAGACCACATACCTCCAACCCTGCAATGTTTTCTCCCCACCTCATTCCTGTGTCCTAGCCCACAACTTGATCAGACACCTTCTGCTCAAACACTTGCCACAACTGTTAGAAGACCAAGTAGGCTGCCTGCAGATCTACTCTCTTTCTCTTTCCCCAGATCCAGTTTTCAGGGTTGTCCCAAGTGCTAAAACAGACCATCTCCCTCTGGCCTTCCTGAACCTAGCCTCAAACACCAGCAAGCATTCCCCATAAACACAGCAGCCAAGCAGGCCTGTATAACAGGCAATACTTAGCCAACACACTCTATGACAATGAAGAAAGGAAACAGAAAACAGGGAACAAAACACCAACCCAACAAAGATAAACCCAGACATTACCACCTAGACCTATAATCACCCCAAACCAAGACACATACACACCAGCATAAGAATGCAATCAATACCAGCCAGGGCAACATGTTTCCACAAAAGTCCAGGTACGCTACCACAGCTAGCACTGAATATTCTAACACTGCTGAAGCAGGAAACCTTAAAACCAACTATAGGAAGATGACACAGGTCCTTAAAGATGAAATGAATAAATCCCTTAAAGAAATCCAGGAAAACACAAACAATTGGAAGAAATGAATAAACCCCTTAAAGAAAACCAAGGAAAAATAAACAGTTGAAAGAAATAAATAAAAGTGTTCAAGACCTGAAAATGGAAATAGAAGTAATAAAGAAGCATGACCTGAGAGAATTCTGGAAATGAAATCTAGATAAGCAAATAGGAACTAGGGACACATGTATCACCAAAAGAGTGCAAGAGATAATCTCAGGCATTGAAAATACTATAGAATAAATAAACTGATCAGCCAAAGAAAAGGCTAAATCTAAAAAAATTTATGACATGAAATATCCAGAAAATCTGAGACACAAACCTATGAATAATAGGAATAGAGAAATGAGAATACCACCTCAAAGGCCCAGAATATATTTTCAACAAAAGCACAGAAGAAATTTTTCCTAACCTAAAGAAGAAAATGCTTATCAAGGTACAAGCAGCATACAGAACACCAAATAGATTGGACCAGAAAAGAGAGACCCTTTACCACATAATAATCAAGACATTAAACATACAGAACAAAGACAAATTATTAAAAGCTGCAAAGGAAAAAGACAAAATAACATATAAAGGTAGACATATTACAATTACACCCAGCCTCTCAATGGATTCTCTAAAAGCCAGAAGGGCTTGTACAGATGTGCTGCAGACTCTAAGAGACCAACAATTCCAGTCCAGATAACTAAACTCAGAAAAATTTTCAATCACCATAAATGGATAATGTAAGATATTCCATGATAAATTCAAATTTAAACATCCATTTTCAAATCCAACCTTACAGAAGGTGCTAGAAGGAAAAATACAAACCAAGGAGACTAACTACTCACATGAAAACACAGGAAATAAATATTCTCAAACTAGCAAGTTCAGAAGAAGGGATGCACAGACTCACATACACACCATCATTACCACCACCATCAACAACAACAAATAAATAAAGAGGAATTAACAATCATTGGTCATTGATATCTCTCAATATCAATGGCCTCAATTCCCTAATAAAAAGACATGGATTAACAGATGGATATAGAATCAGGGCCAATATTTCTGCTACATACATGAAACACAGTGCAAAATCAAGGATAGACATTAACCCAGGATAAAGTATTAGAAGAAGATATTCCAAGAAAACGGCCCTAAGAAGTAAGGTGGAGTCGCCATTTTACTATCTAAGAAAACAGATTTCAAATTAAAATTAATGAAAAGAGATAGAAAAGGACACTACATACTCATCAAAGGAAAACTTAAAGATGACATTTCAGTTCTTAACATCAGTTCCCCCAACTCACAGGCACCTGCTTTTATAAAAGAAACACCAATATAGCTTAAATCACATATTGACCCTCACACATGGATAGTGGGAGACTTCGGTATCCCCTGTCACCAATGGACAGGTCATCCAGACTAAAACTAAACAGAGAAATGCTGGAGCTAACTGATGTTATACACCAAATGGACTAACAGATATTTACAGAACATTCAACCCAAACACAAAAGAATAGACTTTCTTAGCACTTTATGGAACTTTCTCCAAAACTGACCACATACTGAGACACAAAGCAAATCTCAACAAATACAAACAAACAACAACAACAAAAGCTGAAATAACTCTCTGTATCCTACCAGACAACCACAGAATAAAATTAGATGTCAACAGCAATAGAAGCCACAGAAAACTTATAAATTCATGAAAACTGAATAATTATCTCCAAGCATTGCCCAGCTTATGTGACACTGTGAACGAGGTGCTAAGAGGAAAGTACGGTACATAACACTAAGTACCTACAGGGAAAAAAATGGAGAGAACTCGTACTAGCAACTGAACAGCACACCTGAAATCTCTAGAAAAAGAAAAAATAAACACACCGAAGAGGAAAGAATGACAATAAATAAACTGAGGGCTGAAATCAATAAAATAGAAGCAAAGAGAACAATAAAAAGAATCAATGAAACAAAGAGTTGGTTCTTTGAGAAAATCAACAAGACAGACAAAGCCTTATTTAAACAAAGGAACTAAAAGACAGAAAGAGAATATCCAAATTTTAAAGTTCAGAAATGAAAAGTAGACATGACAATAGGCAACAGGGAAATCTAGAGACTCATAAGACATACTTTAAACAGTTGTAGTCCACGAAATTGGAGAAATCTTAAAATAAATTAATAAATACTTTTCTTAATAGATCACACTTACCAAAGTTAAACCAAGGTCAGATAAACAATTTAAATAGAACTATAGCTCCTAACAAAATAGAAACAGTCATTAAAAGTCTCACAACCAAAATAAGCATAAGGCCAGACAGTTTTAGTACAGATTTCTTCCAGACTTGCAAAGAAGAGTTACTGTCAATACTCCTCAAATTATTACACAAAACAGAAACCAAAGAAACATTGTACAGTTCATTTTT
>CABHPH010149285.1:0-27576 GCA_902168325.1 Peromyscus nudipes
AGACCCACTGGCTGCGTGATGCTCCGCATAATTTCCACCCTTCCCAGACCACGCCTCTGTTTGCTCATCTGTAGGTAGGGAGGTGATGCCGCCCTCAGCTGGACTTGTCAAATGCAGAGCCAGTCCTTAATGAGATGGTGGGTGTCATGACTGTGCATTCTCTTGCTTAACGGCGACATCAAATGTTTTGAAAGGCTGCTTTATCCCTTTTTTGTGTATAAAAGGAGGGAAGTTTTTTCTTAGCTTCACATTTGAATTGACAGCTGATTTCTTTTCACCCAGTGTTGAGTGCAGGGGCTGAAGAGCCTCTCTGCTACTTTAATTTTTAAATTTCCAGAAAGAAAGAATAATCCATTTTCTGAGGCCTAATGACTTCTTTCTCAAGCATAAATGAATTTCATGTGTATGTTTTTAAATTTATTCTACATCTCACTCCAAAGCATTTCCAAAGCACTTTATTACATGTCACATAATAAAAACCACAAAAGAAATGAAAATCGTTAAAGGAATCTGGTTTTTTTATTTTAATTTTTATTTTATGTGTCTGGGTGTTTTGCCTGCATGTATGTCTGTGCACCATATGCATGCAGTGCCCACAGAGACCAGAAGAGGGCGTCAGATACCCTGGGACTGGAGTTACAGATGTCTGGGAGGCACCATGTACTCGCTGGGAACTGAACTAAGGTCTTCTGGAAAAGCAGCCAGTGCTCTTATCCACTGAGCCATCTCTCCAGATCCAGGAATCTGCATTCTGCTGGGCACTTATGGTGCCCGGTGATGTGCATAGAAGGTGCTGTGATGTCCCTGATCTGGTGAGCGGAGAAGTGGTCGGAAGAGAGACTTCTTTTCCCAGAGTTGGGTAACCCATAAACAGCACAGCCTCACAGTTAGCAAGTAGTCGGGAGGGAAACAGAGCAGGCAAGTTGGGGGTGCCCGGTGGTAGAGCACTTGCCCCGCATGCACAGAGCCTTGTGTTTGATCCCCAACTCTGCAAACACAGGAAACATAGTTCATGTGAGCTTCCTTTGGGGATCGTAAGAACTAAACAGGGGCCAGTGAGGTGTCTCTGGAGCTTGCTGTCAGCACTGAACACTTATAGTGGAAGAAAACATTCTGCAAATTGTCCTAAGACCTTTACACATGTTGTGGTTCATGTGTGCACATGTACACACACACACATACACAAATAATAATAAAATGTTTTCAAAGCATTAAATAAAACAGGAGTCTGCTATGAAACTGTGAGGACCTGAGTTCAGATCCCGACAACCCACATGAAAAGCTGGAGGGGGTGGCACACAACTGTTACCCCAGCCCTGGGTAGAAAGAGATAGGCAGATCCCTGGAAATCAACCTCCAGCCAGTCTAACCAAATTGGTGAGCTCCAAATTCAATGATAGACCCTGCCTCAAAAACATAAAATAAGTTAAGGTAGAGGAAGACACCAGACATAGTCCTCTGGCTTCCACACACATGTACAACACATGTGCACACAAACACACACACACAAAGAATTAAAATAACAGCAGTCATATCTCAGGCCAAAGATGGGCACCCAATGGAGAGTAGAACCAAATATTTAAAACAAAAGGAAACTATTCCTTTCTGTCTTTAATAATAATAATAATAATGTTAACCATTCTTTCTTGTAAAAAAAAAAAGTTTTACTTATCCCTGAGCTCCATTTCTTTTTGATAATTATTCAGCCCAAGCCTTGTCAAAGCATTATACTGAGAACAGATCCAAGTTAAAAAAGCTCACGGGGAATGGAGAGGAGTAGATAGCAGGGGCTGGCTCCTGGTCTTATCAATTTTACTTAGATTGGCGCACCTTTGATTATAATTAGAGACAACCATTCAGCAGTTAAGACTCCATAAGCCCATCATTAGCTGTCAGGAAGGCTGCACTGGGCAAAGCTTCATGGCGACCCTTTCATCCCGGCTTGGGCAGCCCGAGGATGAAGAGTGAGTGCTAAGGACAGTATCCACGGCTACCACTGAGATCCAAACAGACACAAGAGTAAGGTGACAGTTTGGCCCCACTCTCAGGAGGCCCTGCGTCTTCTCCCGCTGTTTCTCTTGCTGTCCCAGGAGTGTTAGCCTGTCTCTGATGGTTTCACTCAGCATCCAGTCTGCACACAGAGATACAAAGGATCCTGAGCCCTTTGGGTAGCTCAGCGAGACCTTCACCCTAATTGGTCTGGGTTAGGAAGCACCTAGGAAATTACTGAGACCTACCTCTGGGTGTGTCCGTGACACTTGAGACTGTGGGGCTAACCGAAGGATGCATCCCTTAATGGGTTCAGAATGGGCACATTATTTGGGGTGGTGAAGTGGGGGGCGAGCACTGGAGGGAGCAGGTCTCCGGAGCGTGTCCTTGAGGACTACAGCCTGTCCCCTTCCTGTACCCCCCTTTTGCTTGACATCTTCTCTGCCATGAGGATTGAAACCTTTGGGACACTGAGCAGCAGAAATCTTTCTTCTGTTAATTCTTCTGTTAAGCTCTTCGGTCAGGAGTTTGGTCACAGCTACAGAAAGCTAACAAGGGCTCCATGAAGCAGGCAAACCGAGAGCGGCACTTCCTGTGTGCCCACTGCGCAGTCATTTGGGGCCGCAGACAGAGACAGAGGTCCCGCGGAAGAGATTTGCTCAGGTGCTGATGAGTAAATCCCACGGAAAAGTCCCCCGCCTCCAACTGTGGACCGTTGCCTGCCTGGCTGGGGTCCCGGTGTGTCTATCATGCATTTGACACACCTGCGAGATTTATTACAAGCCAAGCTTTAAAAATGTTCAGGTGTTGAGTTTTTCCAGTGTGGTAATTACAGCTAGCACGTCATATTCCCACATTCCAAGGAGAAAACTATACAGTAAATAACAGTAGTTTGTGTTCCTCTTCAAGGGTGGGATGAGACCGCCCTTGACAAAGCAGCTCTGGCCTCCAGATGCAGATCCTACTGAAGTCAGGGGCAGCTGGGCCTGTGCCTGAGAGTAAAGACTTTGAAATCAGGAATCTATCTATTTATATTGAATATCTTTTAGAAATAATTTTTTATTTTATTTTTTCTTAGGTGGTGGTGGGGCCTCAAGACAGGGTTTCTCTGAGTAGCCCTGGCTATCCTGGAACTTGCTCTGTTAACCAGCCTGGCCTCAAACTCAGAGATCTGCCTGCCTCTGCCTCTTGAGTGCTGGGATTAAAGGTGTGCACCACCACCACCAGCTTTGAATATTGGATATTAGAATAATCCATCTTACTTATGATCATGTCACCTTGCTTAAGTCACTTCAGGGACCTAAGCCTCTGGTAGGGAAGGCTGGATTGACATCAGATCATGACACTATCAGTAAAATCACACTACTCTGGTAAGTCCAGATGGTCAGCACAACCCACTGCTGATACGTCAAATGGTTTTAACTGACTCAACCTTTTTAATATTTGAGGAAAGAAGAGAAACAGTTACTCCTCCTACTCCACAGAAAATCAGCTGTGTGTGTGAGAGAGAGACAGAAACAGAGACAGAGAGAGAGAGGGAGACAGAGACAGACAGAGATAGAAAGAGAGAAAGACAGAGACAGAAAGAGAGAAAGACTTCCCTTTCCAAAAGCAGCTCATCTCAGTCTCTGTTTCCAATGGTAGAAAGAAAATGAAGTGAAAGTTTAGCAAAGGCCATCGGAGGCTGCAGATGTGGCTTAGTGGGCAGAGTGCTTACCTAACATGCATGAAGACCCGGATTCCATCCCCAGCACTTCATCAAGTGGCATGGTACCACGTGCCTGTAATCCTAGAACTTGGGAGATAGAAGCAGGAGATTTAGAAGTTAAAGGTCATCCACGGCTATGCTACATAGTGAGTTTGAGGCCAAGCTGGGCTCCACAACACTCTTTCGAAAGCAGAGCATTCAATAGGGTATGGATGTGGTGACACACACCTGGCACAGAGCTCAGGTTCAAGGCCAGACTGGGGCACAGAATAAAATCAGAGAGATTTTAGCATGATCTGCCTACCCACATGAATGTGAGTCTGCATATCAGAGCATTATGTGCACTTAAGCAATTATTTAATTCTCCGTAAGAAGTAAAATTTGTCCACCAAAGTTTAAGGGTTTATTCACAGAGAGATTTCTCTTAGGAAAAATTAAATGCAGTACTGATGGCGAGACTAAGCAAAGAGAGGGAGCCAATTTGGTTTTTCAAACTGTAAATCAATTTGAAAAATATTAACTGTGGGTTTCTCTGAGGATGGCACCATTAAAAGTCCCCGTCTCCATTTTCACTTCGTCTCTTTGTCATAGTCTCTTTTTTAATGACTTTTTTTTATATTTTCAACATTACTATTTCTCTTGTGTTTTCTATTTTCAACCAAATACCTTTGAGGAGCCCTACAATAGGAGTCAATTGTCACATGCTCCTTAACCTGCTCACCACAGGAGCAAATCATCCAGACCCCTTAGCTTTGGTCCATTCCAGAAAAAAATGTGTGTATGTACAAAAATGTGCTTTGAAACCAGGTATCATGGGAGCCTGTGTGGAACAGCCAGGGGTGTGGCTCAACAGCCCGTCAAGCTCAGGATAGAATGCACAGTCTTCAAACAGGTTCAGTGTTGAGGGTAGGAGACCAGACCTGCATCGAGCTCCCCAAAACATCTGTGCTGTGAGGAGCCACACCTGGTGGGGAACTCTCCACAGTACCAGGGACCTAACATCCCAGCCTCCGTCTGTTCCCTCCAGCCATTATAAAGTGCTTCTTGATGCAGTGTTACTGGAGCATCCCAACAAGAGCAGAAGATACAGGAAGGATGGAGCAAGGGCTAGGGAAGGGAGCCACTGACACCAACAATCCGCCAGAGGATTAAAAAAGCCAGTATGGCTGTCCTAGTCAGGGTTACTATTGCTGTGATAAACACCATGACCAAAGAAACTCTGGGAGAAAAGGGTTTATTTGGCTTATGCTTCCACATCACAGTCCATCACTGAAGGAAGTCAGGACAGGAGCTCAAACAGGACAGGAACCAGGAGGCAGGAGCTGATGCAGAGGCCATGGAGGGGTGCTGCTTACTGGCTTGGTTCTCATGGCTTGCTCAGCCTGATTTCTTGTAGAACCCAGGACCACCAGCCCAGAGATAGCACCACACACAGTGGGTGGGGCCCTCCCCCATCAATCACTAGTTAAGAAAATGCCCTACAGCTGGATCTTATGGAAGCATTTTCTCAACTGAGGTTCCCTCCTCTCTGATGACTCTAGCTTATGTCAAGTTGACATAAAACCAGCCAGGACAATGGCCAAATTAAAGTATAGATAATTCTGAACATCTGCTGGTGGCTCCTTAATGAATAAGAAAATAATGCTATCTTGTTGCCTGGCTCTCCCTCCCAAACTCTACCTAATTAACATAGCCAATGACCTTTTAGATATGTAATTAAAATTTTTTTATTTACTCTCATTTTATTTTTCTCACAGCAGTGCAACATACTAGGGGGTAGAAAAAGACTTCTGAAGCAACAAAGTCGGGGCTTCACCAGAGACCTGAGGGTCACCAATGCCCCTTTCTTTGTTTTCTTCCTTTCTTAATCCAGTTTGTGTAATCCCATTGCAAGCAAAGAGAAACAACACTCTTAATGACCTTCCTTAATTTTCTACTTTCAATTTTCTTCTAGGATGTTATTTTACGCCCCCCCCAGGGGGGAGACACTAGAGAAAAATAGGGAGTGGTACTTCTCCCCCTCTTCCTCCTTATTCTAAGTTAATGGGGTAAAGGGAACCCCACCTATTGGCCCCAAATGACCTAAAAGGCAAGTCTCCATCCACCATCCCTCCAGGACACTGACCTTCCATAGGTACCACGCCTTCCATCTCTCCGGGGTCAGATATAAAGGACTTCTTTTTTGTTGGTTTGGTTTTGAGACAGGGTCTCACGTTGTCTAGACTGGCCTGGAACTCCTGACCCTCTTGCCTCTGTCTCTCAGATCCTTGGATCACAATCACACAGCACCATGTTTGACTACTCCCAGGGACTTTGCCAGTGGGGTCAGCCTCCTGGCTAGATTGTAATACAAGACCCTCATATCTGGAATTTGAAAGCAAATGCACTCAGATAGATGTTCCTGGGGAAATGCCTCTAAATTACCAAGGGTGGTGATGGTTAGCACTCTGCATCATTACCTAACAGTAACAAGAGCATCCGTTGCTTTTGGGTCACTGGGATCAACCTGGGAGAAAAAGCTTACGGCAGACAAGAGTTGTTCTGCTTGCAGCGGGCTTCAGTCTGTCCTGAGGAGGGAAAGGAGGAGGGAGAGAGGGAGGGAGGGAGGGAGGGAGGGATGCTGAAGCAGCTAAGGCATCCTGGGAGTACAAGGCAGGGGCTGCTGGAATCACAGCAGATCAGGAAGCACAGAAGGAGCCAGAAGCCAGGGCCAGGCAGCTTCCAAAGACCTCGTCTTCATGTCCTACCTCCATCAGCTAGCTGCTATCCCCGTGAGGTTCCACAGCCACCAACATAGGTCTCACTAGCTGGGAAGAAGTGTCCAAACGGTGAGGGACAGTTCAGATTCCAGCCATAACAGGAGGCTGGAAGGATAGCCCGGTTGCTGCTTGACCACATCAGAGGTCACGAGTGGTGGTGCTTGTCATCCCAGCTCTGGGGAAGAGACCAGCAATCCCTGGGGCGCTCTACTCAGTCAACTCCACCTACTTAGTGAGCTTCAGCCTACTGAAGGACCGTGACGCAAAAAAACAAGATGAACATGCCTGAGAAACAACAGCTGTGGTTGACCCCCAACCTCCACAAACGCACATCACATGCACACACACAGTAAATAAATAAATACATACATACATAAATACATAAATAAATAAGCAAATAAATAAATAACTTCTAAGAATAAATCATTTGTGGCAGTTAAGAGCTCCTGCTGCAAGTCAGGCATGGTAGCGCAAATCTCAGCACTCAGGAGGCAGAGGCAGACAGATCTCTGTGAGTTTGAGGCCAGCCTGGTCTACAAAGCAAGTTCCAGGATAAGAGGAAGGAGAGAGATCCCTGACTCAAAAATAAAATCATAAGTAAATAATAAAAACAAACATGAACAAGGATCTCCACACATATGGAGCTGAGGTAGATTATTCACAGTATGTGTAATAGCAAAAGGGAAAAAAGATTGCTCGTTAGTTTTTCTCTTCTTCCCCTCTTTCTGCTTTAGAATTTTACTACATTTATTTGTGTTGGGGGGCGAGGGGCATGCACATGTCCCAGCGTGAACGTGGAAGTCAGGACAATTTGGAAGCATCAGTCTTCCCCTTCCTTTATATAAGCCCCAGACCGTCAGGCTCGGCATCTTTTCTTGCAGGGCCATTTCACTCAGGGTTAGATTTTTGAGACAGTGTCAGTATATAGCCCAGGCTAACCTCAAACTCACAACTCAGCCACCCTCAGTGCTGAGCCACTCAGCTATCATGCCTGGCCTTCCGATTCATTTTTTTTTTTTTTTTTTTTTTGTTTTGGTTTTTTCGAGACAGGGTTTCTCTGTGCAGCTTTGCGCCTTTTCTGGAACTCACTTGGTAGCCCAGGCTGGCCTTGAACTCACAGAGATCCGCCTGGCTCTGCCTCCCAAGTGCTGGGATTAAAGGCGTGCGCCACCACCGCCCGGCCCGATTCATTTTTAATATTGTTTTCTCACCACGAAAACATTCCCTCCTGTTGACTCAAGAACCAGACCTAGGAGGTTAAGCCTACGAGAATACCCCAACACAGTGAAAAAAATGTAGACATTAAAACCATCATCGGAACGCTTTGTACCATTAAATAAAGCGGGAACCCAAGTCCACGTCCAGGAGGGTAAGAACGGTTTAGCAAACCATAGCCACACTGTACATCATCAGACACAAATCCCAGCTGCTGTCCCTACAATGTTTCCCACTGGAAAAATAAACCAGTGGCACTAGGCAGCACCAGTGGCCATGTAGACGTCGGGAAACAAGACGAATGCAGGCAGAGATACAGCTAACTGTGAATGAGTGCTCCCTCTGGGTGGGAGAGCAGAAGTTACACTTCTCCAGAAAGTCCTTAGAGTGGATAGATTATTTATTTTTAATTATAGTAAAATAAATATAATATAAAATTTACTATTTTGACCCTTTTTTAAGCATATACTTTGGTGCTGTTACATCTATTCATAGTGTTGTACAACCAAAAATATCATCTCCAGAATTGGCCATCTTGCAAAACTGAAGGTCCGTGGCCATTAAATGTACCAGGTAGACATGGAGTCCGTCTTCTTGTGACTGCCTCCTTTTACTTAGCATAATTTCCTCATTGTTCACTCATGTCGCAGAACAATCAAATTGCCCTTCCTTTTAAAGGCTAAGTAGTATTCCATTGCCTGTATTACTATATTCTATTTACCCATTCATCTAACGATGGGTTGCTTCTGCCTTGTAGCTATTGTGGATGTATTAATACTTTCTATGAACCTGGGTATGTCTCTCCCATATATAAATGTTTTTTTTTTTTTGATAGGGGCCAGTGAAAGGGTTCAGTAGGTATGAAGCCTGATGACCTGAGTTTGAACCCTGGAACTTACATGGTCAAAAGAGATAACCAATTACAAGTTGTCGTCTGACCTCCATATGTGTGCCAAGACACCTCTATGTTCATACACACATACACACACACACATACACACACACACACACACACACACACACACACACACACACACACACGCTGTGTGTGTGTGCAGCATAAATAAACAAATATATGTTTAAAAACAACTCTTCAGTATAATCTTGGAAGTAAATAAATAAATAAAATGTTTTGGTTGGTTTTACATTTTTAAAAAAAAAAATTCCTAAATTGGCCCCTCTTTTTCTGTCCCATCATCTGGCTCAGACCTTGACCTTGATTAACTATGACTCTACTCAGAACGTTAGGAGAAACAAGAATGCTGTGCTGTTTGGGTTTTATCAACTTGACACAAGCCAGGGTCATCTGGGAAGAAGGAACCTGAATTGGGAAAATGACCCCATCAGATTGACCTGTGGGCAAATCTGTGGGATATTTTCTTGATTAATGATTGATGTGGAAGAGTCCAGCTCACTGTAAGTGGTTCCATAGTTACCTAAAAAGTTGCATTTAAAAAAGAAAAAGCAGGCTGAGCAAGCCATGAAGAGCAAGCCAGTAAGCAGTGCTCTTCCACAGCCTCTGCATCAGCCCTGCCTCCAGGTTCCTGCCTTGAGTTCCTGTCCTGACTTCCTTCAGTGATGGACTGTGATGTGGAAGTGTGAGCCAAGTAAACCCTTTCCTCCCCAAGCTGCTTTTGGTCATGGTCCTCATCACAGCAGTAGGAAGCCAACTAGAGCAGATAGGCAGCTGGGGAAGATGGAGCCCACGCCATTCCTCTAGAACTAACACTGTTCCTCTGTTCTGACTCCCTGCAGGACACATGCCTTAGCCTTGATCTTCCCGCCTGGATATCCCTCACTCAGACCTTCTTCCTTGCACCCTTGCTTCTGACATTGGACCACTGACCTCCTCCTGACACCCGGCTCAAGAAGACTGCAGAAAAAAAAAAAATCACACCAATCATTTCTCTTCATCCTCACTAACAATTTGGTAATGAAGTATTGATTTCCACTTCTCTCCTTATGGACGATGTTAGATTTTCATTGATAAACTGCAACGGGACTGTCGCATCTCCGAGGTCCTCTTTTTACTGTCAGGAAAAAACAAAGTGCCACTGAGGAAAACTAATGACTGGGAGCGTTGACGCACTTACTTTGTCCGTTTGTAACAGGAAAGGGAGGGGGCATATCACTCTTCATAGTTTAATGTCCAAGTGGGCTGCTCTCGGGAGCTTACTTTTTATGGTAACGTCCATTTCCTATTTATAACACCCCTGGGAACGTTTGTCTAAAGGAAATGTTTCTGTTCAGTGTAACAATTAAGGTTGCACCTGGATTCCCTAGTCCTGCCCCTGCACCGGGGAGCCATTAATCACCACAGAGTAGAAGAGTTATTAAGTTAAACCAGAGTTTGAGCCAAGAAAACCTCCCAACCATGTTCATCTTCTGCAAAAGTTGTTGGAATAGACGGGCTTAACCGTGTTGCTGCCAAAGGCTTTTTCCTGTGTAGAGCTAGAATATGCATCCTCAATGGTCATCTTGAGTCATTTGTAAACTTAGTTCCCAGCATGCACCACTGTCAGATGAGACTGGCAAACTGGGAGGGGTGCAGAATAGAACTTAAAAGAAAGCAAGATGGCATTATCAAGAGTGCAAGGTGAAGTGGCCACCTTCACTGGCAATCTCTCCTTGCAGGACCTGTTGCCTCTCAAATGCAACTTCTCCTCTGAACCAACAGAATGCATGAAAACAGGGTGTCCGTTTTAAACGTGTTCCTGCAACTTTTTTCATTAAAACTTTAAGGGCCCAATTTTAATTTGTGGAATATTCCCGTTAATAATGAGATCTAATTAAGACATCCATTAAAAGCCCGTTAAAGTTAATTTAACGTAAAAATTCCAATAGAACTGTATTAGATTTTCTCCATTAAATTAACGTTATGGATTTTTAACGGATGTCTTAATTACACGTTATTATTAACGGGAATACTGTATTACACAGATTAAAATCAGGTCCTAAGTCAACTTGGAAAAGCTAAGAGCATGTTTTAATATTAAAGTCTCACAGACCTAGCACAGTTTGGAAGCGCAGGGGAAGGTGCATTTATTCTAGCTGAGCATTTTCTGTACAATGGAGAGTAATCTATAATAGATAAATCCATCATTTCATTTAAACAATGAGTCTCTTTATTCTCATAGGGCAACAAAGTCTGGATTGTATTGTAAACTGCTACTCGGCTATAGGTGAAATATTTAAACTATTCCCAGCACAATATTCTGAAACAAATGACTATTTTGTGGTGTTGTTTTAATTACCAAGGTTATCCAAAAGAGAAAAAAAAAAAAAAGGCTGACAAAATCAAGCCAAATACATCCGATTCACCATTTATTATAAAGGCTGCCTGTTGGAAATGTCTTGGAAATTTTGACATGATCCCTAAATTCAACACTGGGATTTAAAATAAAATTCAAAGAAAAAAAAAAAAGAAAGAAAAAAAACTTATTTACCTCCTAAGGAAAGTGTTGCCCTTATGCCACATATAATAGCAAATTGCTTTTTTTATGGCATGCATAACCTAGATGGGGAAAAATATGGTGCTTCAGGGAAGGAGGGAAAAGTAAATGAAGTTCCAGGAATGTCATTCTGAAGTAATGAGGCATGGACGGAAAATATACCCCTCACATCATCGGATTGAGATGGCAGTCGAAATAGCTTCATTGAAGTGTCAGCGCCCATCCATCAATCAATCACCCACAAGGAAAAATAACAACAGTACAACGGGGCGGCTTTTATGGGATTTACTCATGGGCACAGGGAACAGCGGCTCAGATGTAGTTCTGACATGAAAAGCAAGGTGCTGATATTATTTTTTATGATGGGAGGATCATAAAGTGAATTGAGAACAGAGAGGTCTGTCTGCTTAACCTGTTCAACCAGAAACGAACGGAACTCGGCTGGAAAGGACCGTCTCCGCATGGGTTAAGATTGAAGGGTGGACTCAGCTGAGCACTGTCCTTCAACGGGAGATTCTATTAAAGTATGTGGGGGGGATAATACATTAGCACCGGGCGGGGGTCCTGAAGCTGATAAAAATCGCCTGTTCCAACCCAGGGTTATTAGGCAAAGCTACATAATTCAGATCCTCCGGAACAACCAAAAGCAAACCTTGAGCTTGCAGTTCACCTGGGAGGACACAACACGGTTCTGAACTCCTAGGTAACCATTTCCCTCCTAAGAAGAAAATAAGAATAAATCTGCTGTTTCGAGTATAATCTATATGGTTCTGTTAGTGCAATTTCTCTGGTGGGGTGAGGTGGGAGGCGAGAGACAAAAATATTGATCAATTTGGTTAGACTCCTGAGTTGTCACTTGGCAACTGTGAATGTCACTGCTGAGAGACAGCTGTTAATGTTCTCTGCAGAAAACAAGATCCGAGCCGGCACCATGCTGTGCACAGCTCTCAGTATATTTCTAGACACCGGGCCTGTCTTCATTTGGCAAGCCTGTGAAGCTTCTAGAAACTTCTTCCTGGAGAGAAAAAATGAAATAACTTGAACTCCAGGAGAACGTTTTATCTGCTTGCATACTCCTTCCTTCCTTCCTCAGATAAGCCTGCTCGGCAGAAGTGGAAGGGGAATGATATGCAAATATCATGCAAATTGCCTTTGAGTACCTCCACTCTTCAGCCACCCTTTGGGATCAGAGACAATGAGAGGTATCCTTCTCTTCTCTATGCCTCCTTCCAGCTAAGGCCACCAACCGGCTGAAACGTGAAGAGGCCATTTAAAAAGAAAAAAAAAAAAAATATGCAAATATTTAAATTTTATGTATTTCAGCAAACCACCGAGTATACATCATAAGCCCTGACAGCACCAGGCCCAACAGGAAAAGCAATTTATTCAGCAAATTCACTCAACTGATCTTGTTAGGCACCTACTGTGTGTGTACTGGAAATGGGAGAGCCACAGCGAACAGTCACCATGGCATCTTGGCCATGTTTCTGACAGGACAGTTTCAAAGTAGCCACTACCTGGACATCTGAGAACAGTGTCCACCGAGGGTCAAAAACCTAGTAATTTCACAGTAAGGAATTTTTCCTTGTGAAAAACATACAGTGTGTGTGTGTGTGTGTGTGTGTGTGTGTGTGTGTGTGTGTGTGTGTGTGTGGAGGGGGGGGGGATAGCTTCCAAATAGGTCAAGGCCTAAAAGCCACAAAATAAATTGGATAGCCCAGACAGTCCCCAAGGAATTTTGTTCAGACCACAAATAGATTTCCCTAAAAACTCACCCCCAAAATATGCCTGCTTGGTTGTTTGGCTCTTATCTAACTAAGGTCCTGAGCAAAATCCCCTGAATTCTGTTGAAATTGAGAAAAACATGAATGCCATGACGTGTTGGGGAGCATTTGTGAAACTAGATAAAGTATGAGGAGGCGAGTGAGTGCATATGAGTGTGTGTGTGTGTGTGTGTGTGTGTGTGTGTGTGTGTGTGTGTGTGTTGAATGTCCATATCTGTATAGATATGTATGAATTTCACTGGTACTTTCTAGGGTCTGGATAGCACAGTGATGAGAATCTTTTAAACTTTTCAGCCAACCTGAAGACACAGGTCATACAAGGTCCCCAAATTCTGTTTCTTTATCATCTGCCACTTGTCAGGTTTTTGACATGGCTCAGGCCTTCTCTTCTTTTCTCTTTTTTTGGGGGGAGGGGGATCATTTTTATATGTGTGAACTGTTTTTAAAAAAGGAGGAGGAGAGAAGAAGAAGAGGAGGAGCAGAGAGCAGCAGCATCTCTTAGTGCTAAAGAGGTGGCCCAGTGGTTAGGAGCACTGACTACTCTGACCTGGATTCAGTTCCCAGCACCTCATGGCCACTCTGGCCTCCGAGTTCACCAGGCACACATGTGATGTACATATATATACATGCAGGTACTCACACATACACATTAAGTAAAAACATATGAAGTGTCATGTTCCCATTATCTGCCCTTCCCTGAATAAAGAGTGCTGCTGTGGAAGATAAAAAATAACAATATTAAGGAAATACGTTGAAGGCTATAAACTACATGCACAGACATAGTTCTAGAGCAAATTCAGGGCTGTCTGTTTTGAACAGGCAAAAGGCAACAAAAAAATTCAAAACTCAACCTTCGGTTTATTTTGTTCCCTCTGTGAGATGTGAAAATGCTAATTTCATTTTCTCCCTTCCTCTATGTGGCACTTTCTCAAAATATCTATCAAATACTTCTAGACAAGGATTGAGCCTAAGGAAGAGATGTGACTGACCATCCCTCTAGATGGAGAGCTGCTTTGTCATTGCAAGAAAAACTGTGGATCATCTTTACGATTTCCAGGACAGAATCTGACCTCTCCATCCAGAGTAAAAGCCATTATGTCCTTTGGTCTCCTGTGACAGGGTCAGAAGCGTACACAGATAAACAATTTCCAGTCTCTAGTTAAAAACTCCTTCCGATAGTTATGGATAAGCGGCTAACGGGCCTAGAAGTGCCTCCAAAAATTATTCATGCACAAGGCAGCCCAAAGCTTTTTTTTGGGGGGGGGGCAGGGATGCAATAGTGGAAATGTTTTATGGATTAGAAACGGCCTGTTTTAAAATGCTAGTACCAGGTGGAATGGTATTTCTGCAACAAGACTGTCCGTTTCCTTTGGAAAAATATATTCGGAGTAAAATAGCTCTTCCAAGAAGTGACACCCTGACTTGACACCCTTCAGCATACAAATGATGTGACAATAGCCATGGACTGACGTTAGGGCCTTCTACAGTAAGGTCTGTTTGAAGAAGACAGATCAAATACAACCCCTTGAACTGTGTTTATTTGCTTAAAACAGCTTTTGGAAATAAAAGTAATAACTTTGGTTGGAGCCCCCAGGAGATGTTTTTTAAAAAATGAAAAAAATACATTGCTTAAAAAAAAATTCTAAATCTAAGCACTCCCTTCAAGCCTTTCAGGAAGTATATTTCAGTATGCTCTCTGAATTATTTTGCACCTGAAACCTACATCTGACTGTCCCCAGGCGATGGCTAATATTTATAGAATGAACAATCTCTGATTATGTCTTGACTATGGAGTTGTGTCCGGTCCTATTTTCACTTTCTAAATGACTTCTGGAACATTCCAGAGTTATAAATGTGTGTGCAGATATTAAAGGACAGAAAGTTGTACCGGTCTGCGAAGAAACAATTAAGACAGCATCCATTCTGCCTGGAGAGAAAGCCTGCAGAAGTCGGAGCCTTCTTCCCACAGCAAATGTAACAAAGGTGTGGAAAAGTGGCCTTTGGCTCAGGGTTCTTTCGCATCATGAAACCCCAGTTTGCAATATACTTTTAGGTCTCTAGTGCAAACTTCTCATCCCTTTGGACTTGCTTCCTGAGAGCTGGATTCCATCGGGGTGAACCATGAACTTTCAAACCCCTCGAATATCCAAGTTGACCTATGATGGCCAACTGTTTCTGGTTCTGCAGCACTCTTCTGTGACAAGCTGGGAAATGTCCCCTGCATCCATTCCAGATTTTGAGTTTATCTTAATTTTTTTAAAAAATTTAAAGATTTAAAAAAAAAAAAAAAAAGCAACTGGGTTCCAGGTGGGTATGAAGGGATTCAGAATGATCTTCAGGAACCCACACTGATACTTGTTCTGGAGGGAAGTGTTTGCTTCCAGGACAGAGAGGCAAACATTTTTATATTCGGAAAGCAGACCAGTTGTTTTCAAAGAAAATGACTGCAGCCATACCTAAAGAATGCTCTCTGCACGGCCACTGCTCTCTGCTGCATGCTGCGTGTACGTTTGCTGGTGCACTAGGAAGATGGGAAAGATAGGCTGTTCTGCTTGGAGTGCAGCAGCCTGGATGCCTGGGAACACAGTGCTGTACATATTTGTATATACTGACTATATCGCTGTGTACGGACACAGATTTTCTTATATTTACTTGATTCTGTTTCCTACCAGACTGGCCCACAATGCGGGATTGTTTTGCATTGGGAAAAAACACAAACAATATGCTTGTCATTTTCCCCCCCCCCCCCGATCATTCTCTTTCGATAGCTTATGGAAGAATTGGGGCTGGGTTTCTTAAGACATTGTAAGAACCGCGTCAGTCCGCCCACCTGCATGAGCCCCATCCGATCGCCGGATCCAAGGAGGAACCCATGCCCTCCCTGACTCCCTCCGAGTTTTCCTCTAAAGGCATGCTTTACCCCATGGGAAAACTACACACTCATCCATGTAGAGTTAGCCTCTTTGTATTTTATCTAATAGTGCCTGGGAAACAAAAACAAAAACAAAAAAAAGGATTTTTTTAATGTCTTCTTTAGAGGAAGAATTCATAATTGTCAAAATTTGAAACATTAGCTTAATTTTGTTTTTATGACCCCGCACTCCTTCTCCCTATTTATTCTGTTACTGCTGTAATGGGGCCCCAGGCCATTCCTGACATCATCGCGTTCCTCCTCGGCATTAAGGATGTTTTTAAAATTACACAGATTATTGAGCCAACAGGCTGTTATAATCAAAACCATGTTTCACTTGTTTAGGAGGCTTATAAATTGTCCTTGCAATGAAGAAGACAGGGGAGAAAAAAGAAAAAAAAAGAAAGAAAAGAAAAAAATGAAAATAACAGAAACCAAAAGTGTTCTGCTAGGAAGATTATACCACCATGTGGCCAAACAGATTCATCACAGACAGGCACCTATTGCCCACCTCCCTGGGAATCGGGAAAGCATTTCCCTTGGTTTCCCCACATCCTGAAATTCACTTTCAAGGCCAACACTGTTTGCAAATTTCCAAAGGCCTTTGCCACCTTATCACCACCCAAAGGCAAATGGTCCAACTGGGAAATGATCTTCCAGGGGGAAAGATGATTATTTCATGAATATTTCCGAAAAAACGGATCTCTTTTCTTTGGTTGCTGGGTGCCACCAGCCTGTCACCCCTCCCCTGACTGTAAACAATCTGACGTCTTATCTCTTAGGACTTAAGTCAGGTCAAGAGCAGCGACCTGATGATCCCCTTGAGGGATAAAAATGACTTCGGTATGGACCCACTTCAAGCATGTGCCTGCCTATGCTGCCCTTGTCCAGAAGTCACCTGCAGAAAGAGACAGTTTTTAGTACAATTTTATCACTAGAAATAAATTCTGATGGTGGAAATGAAGAAAACCCTTAAATTATATCACAAAAGCCATTATTTTTTACATCTCAAGAGTGGGCGCTTTTTTTTTTTTAAGGAAAATCATTCTACTTTGAGAATGTAATTAAAACCCTCAATAACTGAGAATACTTTTAGCTGCTGTGAAAAAGTAACAATGTACTCGCCAGGGTTGTATGGAGGGCCTCATTTCCATCAAAAAGCTGTCTATAAGTATATTATTTACATTTTAAACTTGATAACTCTTTTTGTTTGTAGAAAAAAAAAAAAGGTCCTTTTTTCCCCCACTTAGCAGTTATTGAAAAATAGACCGTTCCCACCGGAAACCTCATGGTGATCTGCATCGGAAGTCTTAGCCGTGGATATAAGGACCTGGGTGTGTTCACTGATGAGTTTCCCAGAGGCTGTCCCTCATTGTTAGGCTATAGACACTGAACCACGGTTCTGGAATCTATTGGTAGCCGTGCTAGATGACAGAGGCGCCTCCCGACACCATTAGCTTGGCAGGTGTTCGTCATTTCAGACTTCTACTTTGGCCAATTTGGGAAAAAAAAAATATGGAAATTAAAAGAGTGAAGAGACAGAAAAAAAAAACCATACACACAGATGCACTTAAAACATGAAAAGAATTATTTATATGATAAAAAAATATATTTAGATTTTCAAAGCACAAGACTGAATTGAAGTGCTCTTTTTATGCTTCCTGGAGATGGTACTGTTAAACGTCTTTCTACATCGGGCTTTAATAAATCTGTAATGACATTTGATGGATTGATTTCTGCCTGCGTGTGGTTTTTAAAGATGGCAAGAGAGGAGAGAGGGAAGGGAGAGGGTGAGGTGGGGGGCGGGTAAAGCACCCTCCCTCAGTGGAGGCAGGGCAGGCAGGGTATTGGTGGGTCTCTCCTTCGTGTAGTCCCTATGGCCCACTTCCAGCATCTGCTCTCATCCCATCTGTCAGTGTGGTCCCGTTTTCAGATGTCCGCACCCCTTGTTATCTGGGCTCGCCTTGCAGGCTCTCCTATCCCACCAGCTTACACCAGAGTCATTAATAATAAGGACACTTCAACAGAGACACAGGTGGCTGTCTGCCATGCTGTGGATGGCCCGGCTTTCCCTACCTTAGAGGGGCAGTCTGGCCGGACTCAGTTTCCCTCTGCGCTTCCCTCCATTTCCTTCAGTGTCCTGGGAGAATGGAGTGGGTATCACACACGCTGCCCAAGCAGACACCAGTGCCCAAGCTGAAGTGATGTGTGGTCTGTGCACAGGTGGCTCACAGCTTTCAGAAGCTCGCCTGCACCGGACCTGGGCTTGTGAAATGATGATAGCTGTGGGGCCACCTGTTAGTCTAACTCCATTGCTGCGCGCTGCGTGTGGCTGTCACACAGGACAGGACAGGCTAAACACGGGGGTTTTTTGTTTGTTTTCTTGAGGACCTACTATGTGCTGGATCTGAGGGTTACTTTGATGAATGAAAACGGCAGTGGTTTGTGAGAAGCGGCAGCTATCGACAGGAACTGCACTAGCGTCTAGGCTCAGTCCTATGCCGTCTGTGACGTAAGGGAAGGCTGCAGAGGATGGAGACGCTATGTCAGGCCGAAGAATATGAGGACGACAGAAGCGAGGAGGGGGCCCAGGCAGCCTGAAGTCACAGGATTCCAAAAGGAAATTATGTTGCAGGTAAAATCTAGGCCATCTGCTAGATTAATGTCTCAAAAGAGCACTAAAGGGGGCTAGACAGATGGCTCAGCGCTTAAGAGCACTTGCTGCTCTTCCAGAGGACCCAGGTTCGATTCCCAGCATCCACATGGTGCCCCACAACTGTCTATAACTCCAGTTCCAAAAGATCTTGCCTCTGCAGGTACTATACCAGTATGTGATACACAGGCATCCATGCAGAGAAAACATCCACACACATAAAATAAATAATAATACATTGTTAAAGAACACAAAGAGAAACCAAAGTGAAGCAGCCAGAGGACTTGCCATCAAGTGTAGAGATTTGAGTTTGATCCCCAGGATTCAATGGTGGAAGGAAGGAAATAACTCCGTAGGTTGAACTCTGACCTCCAAATGTGCACCATGGACTTGAAGATAGTTCCTCACAGACATGCCCTTAGGCTAACACAACATATACAGTCCCTCACTGATAGTCTCTCCCCAGACACTTACAGGTTGTGGAGACAATTAAAGCTAACAATCACACTGACAGTGTAGCCAAGGATGACCTCGAACTCCTGATCTGCCAGCCTCAACCTCCCAAGTGATGTGCAGCCCCACCCTTGGATTGACGGCCTTGATCTTGAATGATCCCCTATGGGCCATGTGTTAAAGGTTTGGTCCTCAGCCTATACAGCTGTTGGAGATGGAACATCTAAGAAGCAGGACCTATGGGAAGTCTTCGGGTCATTTCCCTCCCAGTGGATGGTGAGACTCCAGTCCTCACCTCTCACTTTTGCTTCTGGGCAATGAAGTGAGCTATTGGACTCCACCATACATTGCAGCCACAGTGCACTGCCTTCCCACAGCCCCCAAAGATCAGATCCAATGCATCACAGACTTTACCCCCCACATTGTGAGTCAAGACAGACCTTTTCTCCTTTTAAGTTTCTTATATCAGGTATTTCATTATAGTGATGGGCAGCTGGATCGCACACAAGAGGAATAGAGAAGGTCAGAATGCCAGCAAAGGGGCTTTAAGAATAGCTACTACCAGGTGTATGGGTTCATGCCTGCAACCCCAGTACTCAAGAGGCTAGGGCTCACACGTTCAAGGCATGCCTAGTCTAAACAGACTGAGTTCCAGCCAACTTGGAGTACAGAATGAGATCCTGTCTCTTTAAAATCCTGGTGAGGAACTCTGAGCAACAAGAGACTCAGGTGTTCGCTCTGCCTTCCAATCACTAGAAGGCTGATGCAGCCAGAGAACACATGCTGTGCAGAGCAACAGGTTTTGAAGTCAGAAGCAGAGCTGAGCACCATGCAGGGCAGCCACCAAGGACTATAGGGAGAGCACCCAGGAGCCCAGCTCCCTTAGATTAAAACCCAAACTCCTGGGACTGGGGGACAGCTCAGTGGTAAAGTACTTGCCTCTTACACACGAAACCCTAGGTTTGATCTCCAGTACTGTAAAATATATGAAAAATTAAATAAAAATGAGGAAGAGAAGGAGGAGGAGTTGGGGGGGGAGAGAGAGAAAGAGAACGATGAGGAGAACTCCAGAGCCAGGTCTCTAGGCCCAAGCCTGTGATCCCTGCTACTCAGGAGGCTGAGGTGGAGGAAGAGGGCTGGAGGGTGGGAGCCGGTGGTAGAACTCTTGCTCAACATGTATGAGGCCCTAGATTCAACACCCAGTGCTGAAAAAAAACCATGCTACAATAGTGCCCTGTGTGTTGTTATAGACATATATTCACCTATCAAAAATCTGCTCCTCCGACCCTCACCACTGTCGTTGTTACGTCCACCGTCCTCTACAGCATCCCAGCACCCAGACCCCTCAAGACCCCAGGATGGTAGCAAAGCATGTGATCCATGTGTCTGAGCCTCACCAATGAGAAAGGACCTTGCCAGGCACAGTGGTACACATTTTTCATTCCTGTACTTGGGAGGTAGAGGCAGGAGAAGAAGGAGTCTAGTACATAGCAAGTTCCAGGCCAGCCCGGGCTACATGAGATCCTGTCTCATAAAAAATAAAAAGGGGGCGCGGGGCCTGAGCAGCCTCCCTCTGTGTGCCCTTGAGTGTATTCTTCATTGCATCACAGAGAAAACGTGTGGTGCCCACAACAGAGGTGACACCACCGGAGCCAGGGACGGCTAAAGGGTGCATCTCATGTCACACAGCATGTGAAGAGATGGATCAAGCCAGCCCCAAGCCTGCCTCCCGCCCGACTCAAGGCAGAGAACAGATGGCTAGCTTAGTCCTATTCCATCCTAGACACCATCCCTGATTCACGCCTCATCACCTACGTGCAGGCAGCAGCCTGGGCACAAAGAGAATGGGACAGTCACCTGTTAAACGAGTCTTCTGGTATTAGCTTTAAACATTTTACACGATACATATTAAAATATCACCAAGAACTTACTATGTATCAGCTTCTCAAGGGGTGTCTTAGTTAGGGTTTCTATTGCTGTGAAGAGACACCATGACCACAGCAACTCTTATAAAGGAAAACATTTAATTGGGCTTACAGTTCAGAGGTTTAGTCCATTGTCATCATGGCAGGAAGCATGGTGGCGGCCAGGCAGACATGGCACTGGAGAAGGAGCTGAGAGTTCTACATCTTGCACAGGCAACAGAAAGTAAACCGTCGAGTGGGTGTGGCTTGAGCATAGGAGACCTCAAAGCCCATCTCCACAGTGACACACTTCCTCTAGCAAGGCCACACCTCCTAATAGTGCCGCTCACTATGGGCCAAGCATTCCAACACGAGGCAATGGATGTCATACCTATTCAAACCAACACTAAAAAATTATGTCTTGATTCTTTACAGTTGCCTGAAAACGTACATTATCAGCAGGGAACCTTGGAATTTGAAACCTTAGCCAATGCCATGCTTTGTGCCCCTCCAAAGAAGCTGTCTTAGGGTTTCTATTACTCTGGTGGAACACCATGACCAAAAAGGAAGTTGCTGGGGGTAGAGGGGGGTTTATTTGGCTTACACTTCCATATTGCCGTTCATTGATGAAGGAAGTCAGGACAGGACTCAAACAGGGCAGCATCCTGGAGGCAGGAGCTGATGCAGAAGCCATGGAGGGGTGCTGCTGACTGGCTTGTTCATCATGGCTTGCTCAGTCTGCTTTCTTATAGCACTCAGGACCACCAGCCCAGGGATGGCACCACCCACCATGGGCTGGGCCCTCCCCCACTGATCACTAATTGAGAAAATGCCTTACAGCTGGATCTCATGGAGGCATTTCCTCAACTGAGGCTCCTTCCTCTCTGATGACTCTAGCTTGTGTCAAGTTGACACACAAACCAGCCCAGTAAAGAAACCAAGCTCATAAAGAAGTATCCTGTACACTGGTGTTATTAAAATATCAGAGGAGCACTCCGGAGGCAGAGGCAAGCAGATCTCTATGAGTTTGGGGCCAGCTTGGTTAACATAGAGAATTCCAGGACAGCCAGAGCTACACAGTGAGACCTTGTCTAGAAAAAAACAATCAAAGGAGATATGGTGGGAGTGAAGGGCTGGAGAGACGGCTCAGCAGTTAAGAGCACTGGCTGCTCTTACAGAGGACCTAGGTTCCATTCTTAGAACCCATATAGCAGCTCACAACCATTGGTAACTCCAATTCCAGAGGATCCAATTGCTCTCTTTTGACCTCCCAGGCCACCATAGCCATGTGGTGCTCAGACATACATGCTGGCAAAACATTCATATATATATAAAAAATTTTTCTAAGACTAGGTTTCTCTGTGTAGCCCTGGCTGTTCTGTCTGGAACTCACTCTGGAGATCTGCCTGCCTCTACTTTCCAAGTGCTGGGATTAAAGATGGGTGCCACCACTGCCCAGCAAAGACAAAGTATTTTTAAAAATTAAAAAACAAATAAAATAAAAATAAAAAACATATATCATGGGGAAGCTGAGTTTGGTGACTTAGACCTGTAATCACAACTAAGGCAAGAAGTTCACAAATCCGAGGTCTACGCAGTCTACAGAGTGAGTTCCAAGCTAGTCTGAGCAACTGAGTGAGACCTTGTCTCAAAGTAAAAAGTAGGACTGGGGATTCGACTCAGTGGCCCAGGGCTTCCTTAGCACTTTCAAAGTCCTGGGCTGAATCCCCAGTACTACAAAAAAAGCAAAACAAAGCAAACAAAATCATATGAAGAGAGAAAACTGGAAGGAAAAACCCTCAAGTTAAAAATAAGAGTCAACAAGATGGCTCAGCAGGTAAAGGTGTTTGCTGCCAAGCCTGCTGACCTGAGTTCAATCCCTGGGACCCATGTGATGGAGAAGTCAACTCCTGAAGTTGGCCTCTGACCTTCACTCAGTGTGGCACCTGCACCCACACACATTTACAACATAAAATAAATAAAAGTATTTTTATAGCCGGACATGGTGCCATACGCCTTTAATCCCAGCACTCAGGAGGCAAAGGCAGGCAGATCTCAGTGAATTCAAGGCCAACCTAGTCTACAGAGTGAATTCCAGGACAGCCAGGGCTTCTCATATATATATCTATACAATATTAGTGCTGTCCATAAATAGACAGGTCAGGTACCTTGGCATGCCTCCGGCAATCTGTAGAATAAGACTTGAAACCTAAACCCATCGAATGACCCTCAGTGACTTCTGAGCCATCCCTGGACACAAGGCTGGCATCAACAAGAAGGTCATGCAGCTCCTGCCCCTCATGTTGGTCCTTCCCCTCGGCAGCAGTGGCCCCCAGGAGCTAGTTTGAAATGCAGGCTCCCAGGCCCCAGCCCTGCCCAAGCATCTGCAACATGCCCAGAGGTCACTGGGAGCCCTATGGCCACAGATGAACCACTCTCATGTACCACAAAGAGCCAACACGGATGCTTGTGATTGTTCAGGCATTTTAAGTCCCCGGCCCTAATCAGAAACTCCCTTGTCAGACTAATTATACTTATGGGTGTTCTGTGACTTGCTGTATTCCCAGAAAAAGAAAGAAAAATGAAGTTCTCTTTCAGGTTTTCAGGGTAGATAATGTCAAATATTTACAGAGCAAGCATCATTCTAGAAGCACACCATTCTCTTCCTGCTGATTAGGGGGCTGTCAATCAAACTGTGATGGGAGGCCTGTCAACCCTCTCAATAGACAGAAACCTCCTGTCATCCTGGCTAAACCATGTGTGCTGCCATGCTAGGGATGCAAGGAGCAGGCTCCCAAGGCAGGCCATCCAGGGCAGGCCTCCGGGAAACAGAAGGCCTGCCTCTGTGCAAGAGGACAGCTTGGGGCTGCCTGCCCAGTGAAGATGCTGGAGGAGGGGCAGGGTCTTTGTGTTAGGATAAGATGCTCCAACATTAACCAAAGGTTCTCGGTTCCAAGGGCCAGCAGCATCTTCATCGGGGCTGACTGAACACAATGGCTGCCCTGCTCCAGGATGGAAGAGGTTGGGAATGAGGTCTGAGATGTCCATGTGCCTAAGGCTTCCAGTTGCCGACCCTTTCTGCTGCTGCTCTTCTTCTTCCTCTTCCTCCTCCTCCGCTGAGATCAGATGTTGAGAATCACACCTACCTGTCATGGTAGTACATGGCACAAGTCTGTAATCCCAGAACCAGGAAACAGAAGTAGAAGAATAATTGGAAGTTTGACGTCAGTGTGGTCTGTGCAGCAAATGCCAGGCCAGTGAGGGCTACAGAGAAAGACCCTATCTCCGCCAAAATAAAAATAAAAATTAAAAAAAATGAGGAGGAGGAGGAGGAAGAAGAAGAAAGAAAAAGAAAAATGAAAGAGAAAAAGAAAGGGATGGAGGGAGGGAGGGAGAGAGGGACCAAGGGAGGGAGGGAAGGGGAAGAAGTGGGAAAGAGAACAGAAGGGAAGAGAAAGGAAGGAAGAGAGAGCCAGAGGAGGAGGGAGGGAAAAAGGGAACCTGCTCCGAGCCCCTGCTACTCTGAGTGTGGACCTCCAACCAGGAGCTTCGGAGTTACCTGGGAACTTGGGTGAAGACAGCAGGTCAAAGGAGCCTGCTGCTGCTCTGAGCTTTTATTGTCAAGACTAATTAGCACGGTGCTGCACTGGAGGTTTGGCTTTGAGAGCTCAGAACTTCCCTCACTTCACATTTGCCCATGCTTCGTGACTGTGGTTCAGTATGTGATCTCTCAGCTTCCTGTTCCTGTTACCAAGTCTCCAGCTGGCTGCCATGCTTCCCCACCATGATGAATTCTTATCCCTCTGGAACCATAAGCCAAACTAAGCTTTTTCTGCCATCAGACACTTGATCATGGCATTTTATCACAGCAACAGCAAAGTAACTAATCCGGGGAAGAAAGGAAATCTCTCCAAATATGAGTGCAGAGGTTTTCCCACCTCTAGCATGGTTCTCTGCAAATGAAATAAGATCAAAGCCATGTGTGTTACATTCAACTATATAGAATGAAATAAAAACAGGTAGAGTTAAATTTAAAAGTATATTTCATTAACACAAGGTATTGATTCCACATTGAATCAATATGAAAAACCTCTTAATGAGGCCTACCATTCAGGAGGCCCTGGATTCCATCCCCAGTACAGTATACACCCAGCTTAGTGGCACATGCTGCAATATCCCAGAACCCAGAAGGTAGGCACAGACAGGAAGATCGGGAATTCAAGGTCATTCTCAGCTATATAGCAAGTTGAGGGCCAGCCTGATCCGGATACATGAAATCCTGTCTAAAAAAGAAAAGAAAAAAGTCTTTACTGTGTTTGTTCGTTTGTTTGTTTTCCTGTTCTAAGTCTCCAAATTCCTAGGCACATTTACATGAACAGCACAATTGAGTCTTAACCAATCGTATTTCAAGCACTTGGCAGCCTCCCATGGCTGGCCACTATAGTGGATGGACTGCTGCAGTTTGAATGTCTGTCCTTTCAAAACCTTGAGGAAATCCAGGAACTGTGGTACATACCTAAAATCCCAGCACTTTGGGAAGTGGAGGCAGAAGGATCAGGAGTTCAAAGTCACCCTCAGCTACAGAGCTGAGACCCTGTCTCAAAAACCAAAAATAAAGCTGGTAACACCGTTGATGGATGGTACCTTTAAAAGGCAATGGGGGGCAGGGGTTGCCGGAGTGATGATGGCTCAACGGTTAAGAACACTGGCTGCCAGGGGACCTGGGTTTGATTCTCAGCACCTACAAAGTGCTTCAGAACAATAGGCACACACAGATGAGTGTTTTGTCTTTGTATATGTATGTGTATCATCATGGTATGCCTGGTTCCCAAAGAGACCGGAAGACGGGGTTAGATCACTGAGAAGTGGAGCCATTGATGGTTGTAAGCCACCATGTAGGTGCTGAGAATTAAACCCAGGTCCTCTGCAATAGCAATAAATACTCTAAACTGTGGAGCTATCTCTCCAGCCCCAATACAAGAAATATTTTCAAAAAGAAAATTAGACTTCACCAGTGAAAGAGTGCTGTTACAACCAGGGTAGATTTACCATCTAGGGAATGAGTTCACCTAGACCTTCAGGCTTTCTAGGGCAGTGATTCTGAAACTTCCTAATGCTGCGACCCTTTAATACAGTTCCTCAGGTTGTGGTGACCCCCAACCATAAAGTTATTTTGTGGTTACTTCATAACTGTAATTTTGCTACTGTTATGAATCATAACGTAAACATCTGATATGCAGGATATTTGATACATGACCCACAAAGGGGTCGCGACCCACAGCTTGAAAACCACTGCTCTAGGGACTCTGAAGTTACTCAGGCCTGTTAGGGGACCTTAGTAAATATTTGGCCATGAAGCATCTTCCCAGAGCTGCTTTCTAAGTTAACCACACCTCATAATCCCCCTTTCCTCACTGCGGAGAGTTCATCTAGCCGTCAGCCAGAGAGATCGTTTTATTGAAAAGACTCATGACGTAGTGAACAAAAGCTTAGGAAATAAACTCTAATCCCCCAAGGAACACTCACTACAACTCTACTCACACGAAAATATTCAATTTATAGCCTATATTGAATCTTCTGTCTCTAATTTATTACCCTAAGTACGGAGGAGTTTTTTTTAATACAAACCAATTTCGATGTACTTTACTATTTTCCTTGCCTCTGTTAAAGCAGAAATAATATATTTTTCAGAGAGATTGGGAGACAAATGCAATGGAGATTCACAGGGGTGCCTCTTCCTACCTCCTGGGTTCCTTCAGACATCAGTGGGGGTGTGCTGGGTATCCTGGGCATTTGGATTGCTCACCATTCCCAGGGGGTTCTGATATAAGCTGAGTGCCACAGCTCTCAAAACAAAACCAGGGCCAGTGAGATGGCTCAGCGGATAAAAAATGCTTGCTCTGCAAGTCTAAATGACCTGAGTTCTATCCCCAGAAGCCACAGTGGCAGAGAGAACCAACTCCCGGAAGTTGTCCTTTGACACCAAACACACATGTGCTATAGCATGTGCATGGACACACATACAATAATAATAACTAAATAATAACTTAATGGACTCATAGCCAAGAAGGAGGATGCTGGGGATCCAACAACATACAAACTAGACAACAACTTTGCCTTTCTAAGAAACTGTTTGTAGCCAGGTGGTGGTGGCACACGCCTTTAATCCCAGCACTCTGGAGGTAGAGGCAGGTAGATCTCTGTGAGTTGTCCAGCCTGGTCTACAGAGCGAGTCCCAGGACAGTCAGGACTACACAGAGAAACCCTGTCTTGAAAAAAAGAAAAGAAGTTGTTTGTATGGGCTGGGTTTATGTAGACTTAACACAATCTATGGTCATCTATGAGGAGGAAATCCCAAGAAAAGGCCTTCATAAAATCAGGCTGCAGGCAAGCCTGTAGGGCATTTTATTAATTAGTGATTGATGGGGGAGGGCCCAGTGCATTGTGGGTGGTGCTACCCCTGAGCTGGTGGTCTGGGTTCTATAAGAAAGGAGGCTGAAGCCAGGCGGTGGTGGCACACACCTTTAATCCCAGCACTCGGGACACAGAGCCAGGTAGATCTCTGTGAGTTTGAGGCCAGCCTGGGCTACAGAGCGAGTTCCAGAAAAGGTGCCAAAGCTACACAGAGAAACCCTGTCTTGAAACACCAAAAAGAAAGAGAGAGAGAGAGAGAGAGAGAGAGAGAGAGAGAGAGAGAGAGAGAGGAAGGAAGGAAGGAAGGAAGGAAGGAAGGAAGGAAGGAAGGAAG